>PVJI01004075.1:0-113649 GCA_004026765.1 Micronycteris hirsuta
GGGAAAACTGGCCCCAAGGCCACCAGACAGATCCGAGGTGGAGACCCCGCAACACTGACCCTGGACAACTTCTCTCTAAGCCTCAGTTTTCTCATCTGAAAAATGGGTTTGCTGGGAGAGTGCAACACGCTCAAGGAAGGTCGGCTACTACCGTCGCTACCTGAGCGGCTGCTGCGGGGTTCGGGGGAGGGGCAGGAGACCACAGGAGCAGGACAAACGCAGGCCTGACACCAGGGAGGCTGGGGCAGGGCAGGCGGGGCACCGGGTGCTACAGATGGGTAGGGCTGGCCCAGGCGGGCGCGGGTGTGGCTGCGTGCTCAGCACAGCACATGGGAAGTGACATAATGACAAGGGCATCTTGTATTTGTCCAGGGCTGGATGGTTTACAAAAGCACTTTCACATCCCACGCTCCCACCCGCGGCCTGACTGGCTGTCGGGGCTGAAACACTGACTCCTCATTTATGGGGAAAACCTGAGATGGAGCAACAAGATCAGCAGCTGGCCCAAGGTCACAGGGCAGGTCAATGTCGGAGCAGGCACTTGTGCACCGGGAGTCCTCCTGGCCTTGTGGCTCAAATCAAACATCCCCTGTGCCTGTCTGTGGTTTCCAAACCTGCCTGCCTGGGAGCCGCATCCTGGCCAGGCCTGGGAATCTGTAATGGAGGTGTCCCTGTGGCACTTTGAGCCACCTCGTTCTGCAGAGTTCTCGCTCTGAATTTCAAAACATCGACCCTGTAGACACATCCATCTGGACTCTGAGAAGGCGGGGCTATTCACCCCAAGTTGGGAACCACTCAGGGGAAGGGCCGGGGCAATGAGTTCACCAGCACCCTTGGATGCTGGTCAATCAGTTCAGACAATTGTGTGATCCCGGCAGGAGGAAGGAGGCCTCTCGTCACTCACCATCACCCCAAGACACTTCCCTCCCTCCTGCCCGGGGCCCCGGCTTCCGAGTGTCACCCTGTCTGCAAGCTGGGCTCCAGCTCCCCGTCCCACAGATATCAAATTCTCCAAAGTGCCCACAAATTTGGCTGTGTTAAAGGGGTACAGATAATGGGTTCAGCTGGGGCCGGGGGCTGGCGGCCAGCATCCACTTCCCAAGCCCAGAGCCATCTGCCGTGATGGGGCATACAAGATGGCAGTGAGACAAGCAGGTGTCCGGGCTGGCCCCGCTGAGCCTCATCGCAGCTCGCTGGCCCAGAGCACCTCGGGGAGCAGTGGCCTTTGGGGAGACCTGAAATTGAGTTCCCTCCCCATCTCTAGGCTGCCGCTCCCAGAGCTTTTCTCTCGAAAGGTGGCTGCTGCCAGTCTTGCTGTCGATTAAGTGGTTATTGATTTATTTTCCTCCTGCTGACCTGGGTCCTTCTTGATGACTTCACCAGCATCTGCTGAAGAATGCTTAAGGAAGCCTCGCCCCCGCGTGCACATGCACTGACACACACCCACACACACGCATGACCTGGGCCCCAGGCCGGGAGTCTCAAAACCACTCAGGGCAACAAGGTCAGAGTGGAAAAGTGACACTGAGTCCATGGAAGAGGCCACCCGTTCCACCTCACCTATGGCAGCTACACCACAGGTGTCACCCGAAACGCAGGCCGCAGGCTGGTGTGCCTTGGACAAACCTCTTGGACGGCGCAGCCACGGGAAGACAGCCAGCTGGTGGCTGCCCTGCTCACCGGGCAGACCTGGGGCAGTGCTTAAACACCAGGAGTTCAGTTAGTCCTGGCGCCTCTCTTTCCAGACTCGGCTCACAGTCCTCCTCTTCTAGGAAGGCAGCCCTGGTTCCACATAAACCTGGTATTATTTACCTAACCCCCTCACCTGGTGAGGCAGGGCTCCACCTGTTTCTATGTGCTCTCTACCTGTTCTCCAATGATGGCTCTGTTTGGCTGACCTTGTCCTTGAGGAAAGAGAGAGGAGAGGCTCGATGCTGCCCACACCTGCCTCGGCCCCTGGTGCGCCCAGGACAGGTGCTGCGGCAGGTCGCACAGCGTTGCTCCACAGGCAGATGGGGTGGGAACGCGCCCTTACATGCCCCACGGGCCACTGTGGGACAAGAATAGGTCCCTGAAACTGCGTCTGGCTGACGGGCCTCCTGTTTACTCACTGGTCTGAAGAGAGAAGAGACCAGGGTTTGGGCTGGGGACCCCGGCTGCTTCTGCTGAGCCTGTCTGTCCAGCCATGCGCTCCCCCGAGAAGCCGGTGCACATCACCTGAGCTTTCCCTGCGGGACTTGGAGCCCGAGAGGGGCCAGGGAAGGGCGAGTAGGGTACCTGCACTCCTGCTTTATTGCTGATGGCTGTCTGAGGCTGCACGGGTGCCCAGACGGCAAGAGGCTGACCTCTGAGCCGACGGGGGCCTGGTTCTCAGCGGAGGTGCAGGCAACACTGGAGCTCGAGGAGGCCTGGCTGGGGCCGGGTGGGGGGAACAGGCCTGCCCCAGGGACGGGGCTCCGGGCTGGGTGCTGCCTGACCTCCCCACCACAGCTGCTCAGAGCGGTTCGCAGCTCACTGGGGGTCTGTGCCCTGGCTCTCCGCTCTCCCTGGCTTGTTTAATGCTTTCTCCAGCAGCCGCTTCTCTTCCTGTGCCGTGGAGAAGAGAGACCAGCCTTGACCACTGTGTGAAGACAGCAGGAAGCAGGCGAGCGGCTCCCAGGAGGCCTGGGGTGGGGGAGGGGCCTTTGATATTTCCTGAGGTCTCGTTTTACCCCCCAAGGTGTTGGGATGTGAAACAGTTTAAGTGTGAACTAGTCTGGTGGAAGAGACCACAGGCTGGAACTCAGAACCCCGAGAACCTTCTGCCGCTGCCTTGCTGTGTGTCTTGGAGCAAGTTACTTACCCTCTCTGGGCTTGTCAGTCAATGGAGGCAGAGAGACAGGAGGACTGGCAAGTGTTTCCCTTTTCTTTCTCAGGGAGGGGCAGACCATTTCAGGGGGGCGTGGTCCGTCCCAGAAGGACACTTGTCCCTTTGACCTCAATGCATGTCCTAAGGAATGCATTTCTGAACCCTCGGCACTGCAGACGCAGGCTGGACAGGGCGCACACCCAGCCTGGCATCAGTTGCAGTGGCTCCTGAAGATCCAGAGGGAGAAGTTGAGGGGCAGACCAGGCCAGAGCAGAGGCCTCGAGTCCCTCAGCCCTGCTTCAAGCCAGGCCACATCGCTGCGTAGAGAATGAGGCTGGAAATGGCGTTGGGCCCGTGTCATCTGTTAGTTACATTTGCAATAAGTCATCATATTGTCTCTAAGCTGTAAATAAAAATCACCAATAACATCTTCATTATCGACAACTTGTGTCAGGCAGCGTGCCAGCGGCTGTGTGTGTGTCTCCCACTTTCGCTTCGCCACCAGCACGGAGCCCTGGCTGGCGTGGCTCAGCGGATCGGGTGCCAGCCTGTGACCCACGGGTCACCAGCTCAATTGCCAGTCAAGCACAGGCCTGGGCTGCAGGGCGGGTGCCCTGTTGCCGGCACGTGAGAGGCAACCACACATGGACGTTTCTCTCCCTCACTTTCTCCCTCCCTACCCCTCTAAAAAGAAATAAATAAAATCTTAAAAAATAAAATAACACAAGGACACAGGAGCTGGCATTGACATTGTCATCATTCTACAGGCCAGAGACAGCGGGCACAGAGAGGCCATGTCATTTGCCCAAAGTCACACGGCTAATCAGTGGCAGGGCCAACTGTGGACCCAGGGCTCTCGTAGCCAAAGCCCTGGTGTTGACCGCCGGGCCACGCTGTCCTTTAACTGCAGCCGTGCAGGCCTGGAGGGACCTTTGCAGAGCAGCTCTCCGGCCGGGCTCCCCGGTGGGGGCTGAGCTGGTGCGTCCCACAGGCTGCCTGCCGCTGGCTGGTCTCCCACTCCGAGTGTTGACCTGCCCCTGCATTCGGTCATTTCCTCCTCAGGGTCTGGCCTGGGCCCGGCTGCCCGGCTGGCACAGCCTACCACCCAGGGGGAGGGACGGGGCCCCGGGGAGACTTAGGTGGGGGTGGGTGCGGAGTGGTGCTCTGCGGGTGTGTCATTATTTTAGTGGGAGCCGAGGCAGGAGGGGCAGAGCTTGAGGGGTCATCTATCTTGGTATTTTTCCTCTTCAGAGGCAGGCGGATCAAAAACAGCATAGAAGACGTGTGCAGACACAGCACGTGCACACACACATGCACACACATGTGCACACGAGAGCCTGATTGTCGTCCAGTGGCTGAAATGCGCCCCCCACCAGCACCAGTCTGCTCTGACCTCTGGAGCAAGACATCCCTCCCCCTCCCCGCCCGAGGGGCCTCCACCCGCGCCCTTGAGTCCCGGCCGCTCATTGGCCAGACTCGACTCTGTCCCTGGAGGATTAGCTGCACCGGGTTGTGTCCGTGCGCTGCAGGGCCCCGGGCCAGCGGCTCTTGCCTGAGGGGCTCCACAGGTGCCCGCCTCCGGTAGTAATCACCCGCTCCGGCTTCCTGGGGAAGCTGTGTGGCCCATTGCTCACCCACGTGCTCCCTGTGGCCACCGCTCCCAGGGCCACAACCCGCCCACTGATGGGTGGCACATCCCCTTCTCCTTCCTTTATTCCCCACAGAGGAGCGACAGCCCCAGGGCGGCTGGGGACCAGGTCCTGGCCAGGCCTCTGCAGGTGGAGCCCAAGGCTGTCAGGCTACCATGCTTGCCCCAGCCCCTCCAGCCTTGCGCTCTGAGGGACCAAGGGAGGGAGATGGGGGTTGGCTCCCAGAAGTCCCAGTAAGCTTGGAGACAAACCCACAGGACCCGCCCCTCTGGGTTGGCAGTAAAGACTCAAGGTCCCCACACTGTTCACTCACAAAATGAATAGTTTCTGTGAGGCGCTGAGCAGGAGCTGATGTTCCTGTCACCGGCTTCTGACAAGGCATGACAGCCGGCTCTTTTTACACAAAGGTTTTAACCCCAAGACCTGCTCCGGGCGTCCTTTGCAGAAGGAAAGGGGTTTGATTGTCCAGATTAGGTGCCAGTGAGGGCATTTCGGAGACCAGCTCTGGCATAAAACAAGGGTGCCTCGTATGGGAGGCGAGTGTTGCGTGTGGAGCTGGGAGTGATGGTGCAGAGGCACAGGAGGGCCCCGACTGTGGTGTGTGTGCAGGTGAGCGTGCGCACACATGTGTGCATGTTTGAGTGTGTGTGTGTGTGGCTTTCTGTTGTCCCCACCCAGGTGGGGGTCCTCGGCAGCAGCATCCAAGGCGCACAGATGTGTCCTTCTGGCAGAACAAAGCGCACAGGGTCTTGGGATGCAGGAGCCTCCCTGCAAAACCATACATGTAAATAAAACAAGCAGCTCGGCTATGAATAGATGTGGGCTCCCAGTGGGAGCAGCAGTGGGGGGGGGCCCGCTCTGCAGCTCCACACAGTGGCCCTTGGCCCCAGGCGGGGGGAGGGAGGGCTCACCCCGACCCTCTGGCAGGGCCAGGTCTCGGGGTCCTTCTGAGAGGTGACCCTTCCTCGCGCCGGTGTCTGCTGCGTTCATGCAGCCCCCGGGTGAGTCCCTTCGCCTCCCTTGGCCCAGCAGGCCTGGCCTACTCTGCCTGTGCTTTCTACCTCTCAGGACAAGGGAGGCTTTCTCCTGTAACTGGTTAGGGTGTCCTGGGTTCCTTCCATTCCCCAGTCCGCCCCAATCCTCATCTCCAAGGCTGTGCTGCCCCGCGGGGCAGACAGAGATGCTGGCACTCGGGGCAGCTGCTCAGTGGCGCTCAGCTCTCCGGAAATGTCACGTGGCACCCACATGAAGCACTGCACCTGCTTCTTCACGATCTTGCTTAACCCTTTTCTCTCTGCCATTCCAGGGAGTATCCTTAGAAACGGCTCACCATCCATCCGTCCACCGGTCCACACACCCATCCACTTGCCCATCGATCACTCTGTGGAACACGGGTGCTGGTCAGTGGTTCCCCTGGTTCTCGACCCCACTTTGCTTGCTCCTCTGTGTGGGACAGACCTGCCCGCAGGCAAAAACAATTTGGAAAGAGCCACTCCGTGGACAGAAAAGTACCGGGCGCTACGGGAGCTCTCAGGAGGAGGCTTATTTCTCAGCTCCCACCATGGGGAGGGATGGGGATCCCAGAAGGGGCCTGTTACGTCCGAGCACATTGCCCACCCAGCTCTGATGTGTGTGCGTGTATGCGTGCGTGCGTGTGTGGGGGGGGGTAGGGGCCAGGTCAGCCACGGGGCCTCATGGCTTCATGCGAACACAGAATGCCCAAGGCCGCAGGCTGGGGTAGCGGTGATGATGAGTGAAGGTGGCATTCTTCATCACTCTTTGAGTGCCTACCATGTGCTGGGCCCTGTGCCCACCACTGTGCCTGGATCCTCTTGTCGAATCCTCTCAGTGACCAGGGTGCTCGGCCTTCCCAAGCGGCACTGTCTCCGGCAGAGAGGAAGGCTTGGCCGTGGGGTCACGGCTCCTGCCTGCCCAAGCCTGGGAGCCGCATCCGAGCATCTAACTCTTTAAGGGTCTCTTCCTGTGCGGGCGCTTTTATTTTTAGGGTTCACGGGTTGAGAACGCTCACAATGACAAAGAGCTACTTTGAATACAATGGTGGTTTAAAATCAATTTGTATTTGATTGTTTGCAACCACACGTCTGTGCCTCTGAAAAGGTGCCCAGGCACTATTTATTCAGCTCGCACGGGCAGGTGGGGTGGTGTGCGGGCCTTGGTCTCCAAACGAAGACTCTGCAGCTCCCAGGGTCCGGCCTCGCCGTCCCTTCTGGACCTGTGTTTTATACCCCACAGAACCGTCAACCCCTGCTTCCCACGCCCCTGGGTCGCAGTAGGGAAGGTAGTAAACAGAGAGACCCCAAGTGAAACAGGACAGACGGGGGAGGGGTGAGAGGGTCTGCGTAACCCCCGCAGGCCCCCCCAGTGTGGCCAGTGCCTTCCCCGCCGGCACTGGAGTTCACAGGAGCAGACAGAGATGCAGTGGTGCAGGGCCTGTCCCCGGGAACACTCCCCAAAGGCCCAGCTCCCCATGGATCCCAGAGCAGAAAATGCAAAGGGCTGGAAGCAGGTCCGGGCTCTCCTCTCCCCCTTGTTCCATTCCCAGCTGGGTTCTGGGTTGGCTGTTTCCATCAGCACTCTGGCCTCCCTGGAGGATGAGAAGCAGGGCTCCCCCCACCTGCTTCCCTCCCTCCCTCTGTGGCCTCCGCCTCCCGTGCCCCCCTGCTGGCACCGGGGGCTCAGCCTGTGATGCAGCAGCAGGCGAAGGAGGCCCCCGCAGGGTGGCCGTCTGCGCCCAGAGTCTGGCCCGCCGCCCCCGCCAGAGCTGGGCCGGGCCTGCCTAGCATCTGCATCCTCCCCCAGGCTGCTGGGGAGCTGGAGTTTGACTGGGTCTCGCGGGCCATTTGCTGCGTGACTTGGGGATCCTGTAGACGCTGTGATGGAGGAGCATTGAAAACACGGGGTTGAGTTACGGGGCAGGGTCATGTTCGCACGATGCTCTGAGCAGCCGTCCTCCCTCTCACAGGGCTGGATGGGTCCCCATGGAGTTCCCTCACTGCCCCTGGTTCTGTCCCATTCACACACACCTTGCGGTTTGCTGTGGGAAGGGACAGGGTAGCATCCATCCCATATCAGGGCTTACCACGAAAAGTGGGGAAGACGGAGGAGCAAGGTGGTGCGGGGGGGGGCAGGGGGGGATAGGGATGGGGGTGGGGGGTCGGACCAACACATACCCAGCCTGGAAAGGGAGGGGAGAGAGTGTGGCTCCAAGGGACCCTGGAGGCCAGTGTGGAAGCTGGACCCGTGACCAGAAGCCAGGGCGCACACGACCTAAGGACAGTGAGGGACCCGAGGTGGGGGCTGTGGGGGGGCCCTTACGGACTGCAAGGGTTGGCGGTGTGTGTCATCTCGACTGGGTCGCGGCTGCCCGCACGGCAGCTCAGTGCTGTTTCTGGGTGTTTTTAGGAAAGATTAACATGTGAATCCGTGGACTGAGTGATACACCCTGTCCCCCCTGCCCCAAGGTGGGTGGGCACCTTACAGTCTGTGGGGGCCCAAAGAGAACATACAGGCGGAGGACAAGGACCCTCTCTCTGCTGGACTGTGGGGACCCTCTCTCTGCTGGACTGTGGTGCTCTGATCTCTGTCTGCTGCTTCCCTGGGCGTCCAGCTTGCAGACGGCAGACCGTGGGGCTTGGTTTCCGTAACCACACAGCCGGTTCCTTACAATAAACCTCGCTCTGTTTCTCCACCTCTGTTCCTCCTTGTGGTCAGCTTCCCTGGAGAGCCCTGGATGACCGGAGGCTGTGCTCCGCCCTCCTCTGCCCCGTCCCTGGCTGGCCAGCGTGCGTCCACCTGCATGTCCCCACTGAGGCCGAAAGGCCGGTGCCTGGGGCCCTGGCGTGCAAGTAGCCCCCGAGTCCCAGGCAGGCTCCTGACATCAAGCTGCACCAGTTTTCCCAGGGTCACCTCCTGGGCCTGCCCTCCGGGGGTCCTGGGGCCACAACACCCCCTCATTCTTCAAGGGTCCAAAGGCCGTCCACAGCGCCCTGCAAGAGCCCCCTGCTTCTTGGGCCCAACGATTCCTTCTGCGCCCCCAGGATGCGGTTGGTCAAAGAAACATTTGCAGTAATGGCCCAGCCCTCCCTGGAGGGGCTGGCCCTTTACCTGTCCACTCCCCACCCCGTGTGGATTCTGTGCCTGCTCCTCGGCCACAGGCTCCCGGGCGAGGGATGAAGGGAGCCCAGGCCTCGTCCATCAGCTTTGCTCTCTTGGACATTCGGGACGGATGTCAGGAAATCACCATTGGGTTGGGCTGGGCTTCGGGGCAGCCTTGCAGAGGCCGCTGCCTCCCGCCGGGAGGGCCGGGTGGCAGGGAGCAGGACAGCCGCCGGGCAGCAGGAGGCAGAGAAGTGGAGCAAGAGCACTGCCCGGGGTCTGACCCTGGCCAGCCCCACGCGCCCCCTCCCTGAGGGCCCTCGCGCCTCTGCCCTGGGCTCTGGGGGTGCCCTGTGTGAGCTAAGCTTCCTTCCCTGAAACCAGAGCCTTGTCCCCTTCGTCCCTCCCCACTTCCCTGTCCTTCCAGCCCCTCTCCCCCTCACCCACCCATTACCAACTGGGGCGACTATGGTCTGTTAGTATCGCTTCTGAAATCAGGTGCCCAGGGAGGCGTCTGGCAGGGGGTGTCCTCTTGGGGGTGCAGGAGATAAGCTGATCTTGGCGATCCTGAGACATACACGTGACTTTAATTAATGAGAGCACGACCAGAAGGCCAGGACAGGAAGTCCTCCTGTCTATTGGTGCCCTCACTAGGACCCCCCTGCACAGGTGCTGACCCATGGCCATGGCTGGCACCCCAAGTGGCAAGGTGTGTTTGCTCTGGCCACCCCCTCCCGGCAGTCAGGAGCCTGGGGAGTCCCTCCAGGGCCTGAGAATCTTCCTCTCCTCTGTAATAACGATCCCCCTGAGGCGGCCGCCACTCTGCTCAGCCGGGCTATGACTGGATGGTCACTATTGTTTTCGTTATTGCGATAACAGCGGTGATGAGGACCACAGAGACCCTTCTCCAGGACTGCAGGGTCCCCGGTGCCCAGGGTCAACGTCCCACCGTCCTCTGGGCCCCAGGGCTCCCCACACCTGCTCCCCTCACCCCAGACCCCACGGAGTTGTGAGATGCTATTGGGGTGAGAAGGGATGGTCTGTGTCACCTGGGGCACTTCTGTCCCTTCTCAGAAAGAGTGCTGGGGCCTGGGGGGGGAAGGATGTGACCAGGAGCATCACCACAGGAGATGGCTGCAGAGCCCAGGCAGGCGGAGCTTCCTCCTGCCGCCTCCCACTGGAGCTGGCGTGGATGCAGAGGAGGCCATCCCTCCCTCAGGCAGGAGACCTGGTTCCTCTCGCCAGAATGCTCTAAGCCTCCCCGAAGGCGGTTCAGCTCCCGGCAGGGCCAGCTGGGAGGAGCCCTGGTGAGGCCCTGAGGCCAGAGCTTGGTTGCAAATGCTCTGTGGGAGAGAGAAGCTGCTGCAGGGGTGGGGGTGGGGTGGGCGGGTGGGGGCAGGGTGCAAAGACATCCGGCTGTCAGTTGTCATCACCGCTCACGGAATTCAGTGCAGAAGGTTCTGGAACACGTGCCCTTTTCCAGGCTCCCGATTCCCGGAGCAGCCCCCACCCACTGCTTTGCCTCCCACCCTCGGCATATCCTCTACACAGAGAGCTGCGTTTTCACCACTGACACGCTGGCTTGCTGACCTTTCAGTGGCATTCAGGGAACAGCGCCCCCCAGAGGCAGTGGGCCGCCTGGGCAACCCCTCTGGGCAGCCAGCCATCTCCTGGCGAGGATGGTGCTTTAGAATTTGTGTGTGTGCAGATGGAACCCTCGCCAGATATTCCGTGACAGGGTGCCCCCCTCCCCATGGTGACAATGGGCTGACTTTGGGGACACCACATGAGGCTCCCCTCCTCTGCAGCCAGGGCGGCACCAGGTTGCCCTTCCCGGCTCCCTGCCATGGCCAAGGGTCGCCCTCCTGCCAGCCGAGGGCCCAGTGCCAGCCTTTACCCAGTCGGCAGGCGCTCGGCCCTCATGAATGTTTCATGTGCTGCAGAAGAGCGGGAGCACCGCCCACCACTGCAGGCAGGGCCGGGAAATGGGGGAGGAGGAGAGCAGTGTGGGGATGGGGGAGGGGCATGAGGGAGGATCAGGCCTGAGTCCAGGTCCGAGCGGGTGAGTGACTGCAGCCAGGGCGGTGGAATAGCATTTAGCATCTGCTGGCACTGGGCACTGCCGCTGGCCACACACACACACACACACACACACACACACACACACACACAGAGCGTTGGGGAGGAGGACTGGCGGGGAGAGGGAGAGAGAGATAGAGAGAGGACTGAGAAGGGCCTGGAGGGAGCAGGAAGAGAACAGGAGAGCCAGGCAGGGAGGAGAGTGGAAGGTACTAGAAGCTGAGAGAGAGAAGCTGGGAAGGGACAGAGGGGAGAAGGCAGAGCAGAGTGTCCAAAGGGACCCTGTTCAAGCTCGTGCCAGGGGCATTTGTCAGGTGAGACCCCAGGTCCCCTCCCGCAGTGCTCAGGAGACGGAGGAGACCTCAGACACAGTCCCCAGGCACAGCGAAGAGGGGCTGTGGGGTTCCTTCCCCAAACAACAACGGAGATGCCCACGGGGCCAACCTCGCACTAACTGTCGCAGGGAGCAGACGGGGAGAGGCACCGCCCGACTCGGTGCACGAGGCCGTCTAACCCCGATGCCCGACCCTGACAGGGACGGGGTCAGGACAGAAAGCTACAGCCGTCCACGCTCACGGACGTGGGCGCCACGGTCCTGAACAGAGAACGTTCGCGGGTCAGACCCCGCACCACGGGACCAGGCGGGTTTACTATTCCAGCGACGGAGAGCTGGCTTGACAATAGAGATAACGTCAGTGTAAGTCTGAGTTAGCGGAGTACAGGAGAAAATGCACCCGGATCGCATCGGAGGGACGCTGGTCAGCTCCAGGTATCTCTGTCTCCAGCCACACCCACACCCCGTTGAATCTGTATTCACGTCTGTGTTTAGTGCCCAGAACATACAAGTGACGGGCAGAAGTCAATATGCAAGAGACAAAGTGACAGGGGACTGAAGAGCTGGAAAATTTTAGTTTAAGGTAAAAAGTTATAAGCTTAGCAAGTAACGTATATGTTAAAGCTTTGGGTCCAGAAACTACAGACGAGGCCCATCCTGGCTCCTGGGAAGACAGCTGACCCTCTGGGGCATCGCTAAAGACCACCGCCTGGGGACCAGTGGAGGCATCCGGGCCTTTGTGTTCCAGGGAGAGACAGACTGACCGCCCAGGCCAGGAATGCGGCAGTTTCTTCTACCTGACCCTCCCTGAACTTCAGAACCCCTCACTGAACCTGGTTTACTCCCTGCTATGAGAACCTTGGCCTGGAAAGAGAAGGGAACACGGTCTGTTAGGGTGTGAACCCACCATGTTCTCAGATCGCCGGCCGTCTGAATAAAGCGCCCATAGGGATTCAATCACTGTCATTGCTCATTGGGTTTGGTGGTGACGGGCAGCCCGAACGCCGGCGTCCTTTCCGGTTTCAAAATGACAAGCATGTGAGAAGGCGCTCAGCGCCATTGAAGCACCGTGGGCATGCAAACTAGACTCAAGTTCTCCTACTTACAAGGCGTCTTCCGACCTGGAGATCCTGTACCAGGCCCTCCTCCTCATCCAGATCTCTTGCGTCAGGCTCAGCTCGGCCTCTCGCACAACGCAGGCCCCAACGCCCCTGTGGTAAGTGATACTTTGCCTTCGCCCTGGTGCATGCAGGAGTGACCCTGGAGGCCCGCCTGTGACGAGGAAGCTCTGGGCGCAGCCAGAAGCCTGGGTTCCGTACCCCCTCCAGTTGCCCTCCTCCCCCCCTCCCTCTGCCCAGTGTGAGCTCGGGCAAGGCTGCCGGGGCTTTGTGCCCCTTACGGATAAAATAGCGGACCTGGAAGCCTCTCTCAGGTGTGTACCGGCCCACTGAGCTGGTGTGGCAGCCAGTTTAGAGGACCCCAGAGGTCAGGAATTGTTATTATTTGTCACGGAACGTCACAAGCATTCCTGCTGGGTGACTCATGAGGCTTGGGGACTTGCCCTTCCAAATAAGGCTCCCACGGAGCTTCTCGTTTGAGTCTGCAGCCTCGCTGCCTCCCCACTCATTAGAGGAACACACCTGAAGAGAGGGGAGTAGGGCCTCGAGTCTTCGTGAAAGTGGGTGGTTTCTCTGAGGTTGGTGGGACCCCTGGGCAGGGGGGCGGGACAGTGGTGGCTCCTGGGTAAAGAGACGAGGAAGGCGGTAGCAGAGTGGCCAGGACCTGCGAGGGCAATGCCCTCTCACATGGCCTCACCACCCCCTGGAGCATGTCACCTTTAGGGTCGGGTCTTTCATGTCACTTGCTGGGACCAATTTGCTTTGAACGCCACCAGCATTCTCTTCTGTCCCTGAGTCAGGTCTTCCTGAGTCTGCAGGAGGAGTCGGGAGATTCCGGGGAGCAGTCAGATCCTTGCCTGGGGTGAGAGGTGGGTGAGGGCTGCCCATTGGCCTTTCCTGGGGGAGCAGAAGAGAAAGGCATCCAGTCCCTGCGGGACCTGCCGCCGACACTGCCTGCTGGCGGGCCAGGTGAGAGGGCCGGACAGGGCAGAGCACAGACTCCCGGGAGGCGTGTGGCCATCGGTGGGTCAGGTGCCTGCAGCTGGAGCTGGGCAAGGGACGCGTGGGTATCTGAGCACAGACCCCGATCCACTCCGACCCCTCGTTCCGGGGGGGCGGGGCTTGAGAAGGGCCTCGCTGCTCCTGGCCCTGTGACCTTGAACAAGGACTTCACCCCTCAGTGGCTGCTTCCTTGTTGACATGTAACTACTACAGACACACGTGTGCATCATGTGCTCAATACCCATGTAGTATGTAGAACACACAGTAACTATGCACTTATGTACATATAACATAACTATATATTTATGTAGTTAGCTATGTTTTTCTGTCGTGTTTATTAAGTTTTTAACAGTCTGCGGCCTTTTTATTTCTCTGTTTCTAATACGGTGAGTACCTGTCACATCCAGGTACTGTTTCAGGATTTGAGACACAGCAATGAGCAGAAGAGGTGCATCCCTGTGCCGGTGGCACCAAGCCCCAGCAGGGCAGGTGACAATGAGTGCTGGCAGGCAGAACCCGGCCATGGGTCCAGCCTGGCTCACTGTCCTGCGTTTACAAATAAAGTTTTATTGGAACGCAGCCACGCTCTTTCCCCTGGTGCTGCCAGGTGCTGCTCCCGAGGGGAAGAGCTGCCGCCCAGACCGCCCGGCTTGCAAAACGGAAACGGCTCACCTGACTCTCACCTCACCGTGCTTCTCTGGACCCCGAGACCAGACTTGCAGGGGACACTGCTGGAGCCGAGCCCAGAGGAGCGATCTCAGAGGGCTTTTAAATGCCCAGATGACCTGACATGGACAGCCGATGGGCAGGCCCCCCCCGCTCCTGTGTCCACACTAACTAGTTCATATCCACGGAGGCCTCGGGGCACTGAAACTGAGACAGCACCGTCAGGGTGATTCCCAACACCAGGAGACAGGCTGCGCCCGTGACCACCATGCTCCTCGCCCGCCATGCCAGGCCATAGGCCCTGACAGGCAGCGGGGGTGGGGGGAGCAGTCTATGGCGAGGCCACTGAGCCCTCAGGGCCCCTCAGACACCCTGGGCTCTGTGTCCAGGCCGCCTTGGATGCTGAGTGCAAGGGAGAAGACGGACCAGGGACCCCCTTCCTGAGCTGGACCCCTGCTTCCTAACCCACGTGCCCGGTCTGGGGCACAGCTGGACCTTCAGGCCGGTGCAGGGTGCTGGCAGGGAGCCAAGCCGCCTGAGGCTGGGGGTCTCCCGGAGCCGAGCCTGTGCCGACTGGCTGAGCATTGCTCCTCCTGGGTCCTCCCACTGCAGGGCTGAGAAGCTGTCTGCAGGCCTGGTGAGGGTTCCTTGAGGGAGTTTGGAGGGACACCTGCCTTCTTGCTCCTGGGGATGCTTCAGCCCATGGCATGCCCGCACCCAGTGGGTGGAAGCCAGATCTGTTAGACTCCAAACTATTGGCTTGCCTGTGGCCTGGGCTGCCCATTGGGAGTGCGGGGCAGCTGGGAGGGACGGCCTGGCTTAGATCTAGAGAGGTAAGGAATGGCTCCCTTCGGAGAAGAATTAGATCCCCTTCTTTGGCAAAGGCTGTGGGGGGTCCTTCTCTCTTTCTCTCTAAAAATAAAACAGCTTTAATAAGATATAATTCATGTATCATGTATTATGGATTGAATTTTATCTCTCCCAGAATTCCTATTTTGAAGCCTTGAGCCCCAGTACCTAGAAAGTGACTTATTTGGAGAGAGGATCTTTCACTAAGATCAAGTTCAAGTGACTAAGTTCAAGTTCCGATGAGGCCCGCAGGGTGGGCCCTCAATGCAATCTGATCAACTTATAAAAGAGGAAATCTGGATCCATCGAGAGACACCAGGGCTGGGCACGCAGGCGAATGTCTCTCCCTCCTCCTCCTGACTCTCTTCACAGTCGCCTTTTGCTTTTGATATGAAGAGGGAGGGGCAGGGCCTTCCTCAGCCAGGGAGGAGGGGGAACTGGCCCAGCCCTGGCTCCGGGGCCATGGCCAGCCTGGCTGGGCCAGAGGTTTGATGAAGACAGTCACAATGCCCATTGGGGGTGGGGCTGGGGGGGAGGTTGTTCCCATTTTAATTTTTTCCTTTTGGCAGAGACTAACTTTTCTGTAAAAACAATGAAAAATCAGGGTGGAGTTTCCTCCCTTGAGTCACTCAGCACCCCTGAGAGGAAAGGTCTGTCGCTGGGGAGGGAGAATGAGGTGCCTCCAGGGGGGCAGGGTGGGGAGGGGGGTGCCCTCTGGATCAGTCCTTCCGGAGAGGCCCTGGGCCTGCTGACCGCTGGCATCCTCTGCTGACTGGATGCTTGCTAGCCACATGCATGGCCACGCTGTGGTCCCCATGCACGGTTTCCACTCTGTAGTGGTCAGTGTTCCCTCCCAGGGACTGGCCACAGTGGCAGAGGTCGCAGGGACCTGGGGCAGGGGAAGGCTGGGCCCATGCCGCAGAGGCAGGGAGCCCCTCTCAGTTGGGAAGGAGGAGCCCTTTCTGAGCAGGCGCGTCTCACCGCACCTGCTGCGTTGGGTGCACCTGGGGCCCCGATCTAGGCTGGCAGACACATAGTTCATGCCCTGGGGCTCACTCCTGACCATGTGCTGGGGACCCAGTGTGGGGTGCCTCTTCCTGGGACCACTGGCCTCCCCGGGAGCTTCCTGGGCATTCACTTCACACCTGTGCACAGCAGCTCTCGCGCACGTTCAGAAGAGGGTTTCAGTGCCTGGCCCATGGAGTCAGCGAGGGGGACCGGGCCACCCTCCGCAGGGGCCCCCAGGCAGGCCTGGATGGGCGCCTCTGCGCTCACCTGCGTTCTCGCATCTGCAGAGGGAGGCCGGGCCAGCCAGCTGGCATCGGGGACACTCGGGGTAGAGCCCATTGAATGCAAGGTGCCTCCCAGAATTGGGGGCTCGTGAGCAGCAGGGTTGGGGTGCAGAAACCTGGGGTGGGGCTTTGAGTGACACCGACTCAGCAGCATGGAGACTGGGGGGAAGAGGTGAGCTGACCACTGGACGTGGAGCCAGAATGAAGTGGCTGCAGTGCCCCGAGCAGTCTGGAGGGGGGACTTAACAGAAGACAGGCTCCTGCCCAGCAAGATGCCGGGAGAAGGTCGGAGTCTGAGCACCCAGACCTCTTGGTGGGTCAGGGGCCCACCTCCTCACGCTGCCCACTGGCCTGGGCCTGGCCGTCTTCTGTGGTTCCGTTGAGTCCGATGTTAAGTGCCCAGAGGGCAGGGCCCGCCAGCATCCTCTGTTTTTTGTGCCTTGTGCCATGGCAGAAGCTTCTAGAAAGCAGATTTTGGAGAACAGGAACCCAGGTTGTGCTCCCTCTGCAGCACGGTGAGGACACCCCCACAACCGTGGTGGAGTCACTGAGAACAGGTGGGGGACTCACGGCCAAACTGAGCTGAGGACATGAGGGGCCATGAGCAGTCTTGGCACTTTGCAGGAAACTGAGGCACAGACAGGGGCCTGTGCCCAAGGTCACCCCCCTGCTCAACAGCAGAGAATTGGAATAAACATGGGAGCTCTTGGACCCCAGGTCCATATTTTTCCCGTACACAGTGCTGTCCATCTGGGCCGGGGGCAATACACAAGCCAAGGCCTGCTGCCGCTGCCGCTGCCGCTGCCGCTGGATGGGGGGCAGGCCCTCAGGGTGCGGGTCCCCAGGAACTGGGGGCTGCCCGGAAGGGGGACACGGCCGTGCTGGTGGCCTCACGAGGAGCAGACCCTCTCACAGACATTGCTCTTTGTTTTCATTAGGGAAGATCTCAATGAAAATAATTACAGTTACAACAAAAAAACCACAGAGGAGAGAAAAAAAAAGGAGTTCAGTGAAATGCAAATATATTCAGAAGGGTGTTCCGCAAGCACCCCTCTGAAATTGTCATTAGTGGTTACATGCTAATTATCCACCTTTCCATTGTTTCCGAAAGGAAGAGGTTCATTCCCTGAAACTGAACAGAGTCTCTGGAGAACGATGCCCACCTCCTGGTGGAGAAAACAGCCGCCTTTCTGGGGAGTCACAGGGAAGCTGGGAGGCTGCACCTAAAGAACAAACGAACGTAAACCATGGTTTTCCACAATAAAGCTTGCTCCCCTCTTTTAAGAATAGTGTAATCTGTGCCCTGGCTGGTGTGGCTCAGTGGACTGGGCACCAGCCTGCGAACCAAAGGATTGCTGGTTCAATTCCCAGTCAAGGCACAAGCCTGAGTTGTGGGCCAGGTTCCCAGTAGGGGGCACGCAAGAGGCAAACACACATTGATGTTTCTCTCCCTCTCTTTCTCCCTCCTGTCCCCTCTCTCTAAAAATAAGTAAATAAAATCTTAAAAAAAAAGAATAGCGTCATTTGTGACTGAGTCCTGGGACCTGTTTGCTTTAACCCTCTGCCAGTTGTGCCCCTAGGTCTCCCTTCGCAGCTGCATCATTTTGCTTCTGGGGTGGGGGAGGGGCAGCTGTTGGTACTGGCTGTTCACCGAGCTGCCAACGTTCAGAGGGATGCTGCTGTCAATGGGTCAGGGTGATGGCCCAGGTGACAGGCGAGGAAGGAGGGCGGGCACCTGGGGTCAGGGCGGGGCTGACCCAGGCGTCCGTCCAGGGGACACGGTCTGCCTCCCAGAGCCGTCCTGCTCCAACTCCTGTGCCGCCAGCAGCATTTGAACCCCCTCCACTTTGACTTGCAAACCCAGCCCTTCGGACTGGCCTGCGGGTCTAGGCCAGAGCACAGGAGCCCTTGGTTGAAGAATGGGTTCTGATTTTTTGGTCGGAAGGCGTGCTTAGGAGACCCACAGAGCAGGCGGATGTGGGACAGGTATCATCCCCTCCACTGAGTAGATGAGGAAATCTCAGCCTACAGGGCTGACTTGGCCAAGGTCCCGTAGCTGGATCCCCAGAGCTCATGACCTTCCTCCCTGCCAGGACGGCTCCGAAGACGCCCACTGCAGGGTTGGGGGGCCTGGGCTGGGAGCGCCTGCGGCACAGCCCATGCCGGGGCCCAGGATGCCCTTCGGAGGGACGCCGGGGCACCCCCCACAGAGGCCAACAACGCAAGTCCCCAGAGGTCGGCAGGGAGCTCCTTGTTCTGCCGGGAGGGAGAAGCAGATAAAGATGCCTCCAGACACTCAGGGGACTTAGGGAGTCGCATCAGCCCGCATCCCAGGGTATATACTGACCTCATGGAATCCTACCAAGGCTCCAACGAACTGGGTGTCACTTTACAGACTGGCCCCTGAGTCTCCGAGAGGGTCTGTGCTTTGCCTAAGGCCACACGGGGAGCTCACAGGCAGCTGGCCTCCTGCCTCCAGTGTTCTGTGAGGCCCTCCCTCTCAGCATGACCCCATCTGACCCGTTCCTCCCCGCAGACCCGCCCTTCCTGCTCCCCATGTCGGCGAAGGCTGTCTCCAAACTCGGTCCCTCAGAGTTGAGAGCTGGGCGGGGGGTCTGGTCCCGGCCCTCCTCCTCCAGGACCCAGTCCTTCGATCCCCGCTTTGCTCCCCGCCCTCCGCCACAGGCTGGGGTGCCCGTCCCCGGCTGGTCTTCTGGCTGTCTGTCCATCCTGCATTTGCCAGACGCCAACCTGACCGGGCTCTTCCTGCTGCGTACAGGCCGGAGGCCACGCTTCTTGCAGCCATGGGGACTTCCGGTCTCAGAGTTCTGCCCCGCCTCCCTCCTCACCCCATCCCTGCTCCCCACGGGGGCGATGCTCCCATTGTTCATATAGTGCACTTTGTTGCTCCAAAAGTCCACTCCTTAACCATGTTTCCTCTGCCCAAAGTGCCCACCTCACCCCTTGTCTGTTTGGCAAGCTCCTAGGCATACATCAAAACCCAGCCTCTGAGTTACCCTCCCCTGCTCCCTCTCCTCCCTGGAGCTACTTCTTGGTACCCTGAACATATCTTACCATTGTCCTTACCGCTTCTCATCATTGACCTGGTCACTGGGCTCCACCCCCTGCACTCGAAGCACCTCGCAGAGCCAGGTGCAGAGTGGGCGCTCCGCGGTGCTGGGTGCTGGCCCAGGCCTTTCCCACCCTGCCACCCCGAGCCCCTCTGGGAGGCTCCAGCTTGGCCATCCACTGGCCGACACGGAGGAGCCCGCCAGCAGCTTGTGAAAGGGCTCTCTGTCCGGAAGACCCCTCTCTCGTGTCCTGTGTCCGAGGCCCGCTTCTCCGCCTCTTCACTCGGGCAAAAATCGAAGAGGCCACTTCTGCTCTGTAGAAGGGACATACTCCAGCCAAGTTGGCTGATAGGTGATTTTCTGCAAGCAGAACAATCGGACATGCGTTCCCATGGCAACCTTCCTTCCCTGGAAATGGATGGTCCCTTGGTTTGGAGCGAGAGGCAGGAGGAGAGGGACCGGCGCGGCTCCGTGGGGCCGGGCGGAGGTTGTGCACCCCAATCAGCCATTCTTCCTCCCACCGTCCCCCCGACTTGGTCGGCTCCCCGCCCCTCAGGCCGCAGAAATCACCCCCGTGCATCTGAGTGCCCACGCACAGTCCCCGGCCCTGTCCCCTCTCCCTCTCCACGGACAGAAAGCCGTGTTTTTAACGACACCATATTTTACAACGTGTACATTAACAATTTACAAAATGCATCTGTGAGCGCTGCCTCGGGCCTCTCCAAAAATAACCTTTGGTGGTTCTGACATTAAAATTCCCTTGTGCAGATGGAGGAACTGAGGCTTGCCCAAATGACCAGCAGCGCGGAGAGATCGGAGTGTGGTCGTGACTCTGCCAGGATGTTCTCCTCACCCTGTTTGGAGGGGGGAAGGAGAGGTGACCTTCCCCGGACCCCTCTCCCTGTGGGGGATCCCAGGAACACCCCTCCCAGAGGGGGGCACAGGGTGGTCGCTGTGAGATCCCCTCTGCCTGCCTCTCGCCTCCCCTCCGCCCGGGGGATCCTGGGAACAGGCTGAAGAACAAGCCCTCGCTTTTCCTCGCTTGTGGTTGGATCTGGGAAAAGCTCCAAGTCCATTGAGCAAGAGCTACCGTCCTGTCTGTTTGGAAGGGCGTGTGCGTGTGTGTGAGTGTGAGTGCGAGCGTGAGTGTGCAGGTGAAGGTAGAGGGAGGCAAGGGGTGGGGGGTCTCTGCAGAAGGCGGTGGGCCAGAGCTGAAGGGGGTCCCTGAGGACTTCCGGGTGGGCCCTCCCTCGGGGTGGGGTGGGGTCAGCAGAGGAGGGTGAGCTCCCGGGGGGCAACCCGGTTCTGCTTCCTCCCGGCGGCTCCGCAGGGCCACAGTCCTGGTGTCAGAGCTGCGCCCGGGAGCCCCACCTGCCAGCTCACAGCTCTGTGTTCCCTGCAGGTCGGGGAACACCTCAGTCCCCTGCCCCCCTCTCCAGAGACAGCAATGAAAAGGGCCAACACCGTAAACTTTCAGGGTGCCTTTCCCTCTCTCTTCCCAGGCCGGCAGGGAAAGCCTGCCCACCCGTCCGCTCCCAGGACCAGCGGGCGAGCCAAGAATTCAGCAGTGGACGTGCGGTGGAGATGCCATGCCCACTGGCCCTGCCGTCCCTGCCACACCTCGTCTCCGTGGGGGCTCCCTCCCTCCACCCTGCAGGCCACTCTTGTCATCCTACATGTCAGTTCCACGGTTCCCAAACACCGCCACCAGCTGATGACCCCTGGGCCCACGACGGCCACAGCAACAGCTCCCGGCCCTTCCCACAGGCACCTCTGTGGGGAGAACCTGCCCTGCCCCCCTCGAGAGCTGGGGGTGCAGGGCTGGCTTCCGTGACCCCTGTCATCAGCAGAGTGTGTGGAAGTGATCGCACACGACTTCAGAGGCAGGTCAGCAAACGCCAGGAAGTGAGAAACACCTGTTTGTGACACTCCCTCTTGGGACTCGGTCACCACCCGTGAGAGCCCCGAGGTTCAGGGGACAGAGGGGCTGACGAAGGCCTCGGGGGGAGCACCCCACACAGAGTCACAGCTGCCCTACTCCCCAGGGCTGCGGCCTGTCCTCGCGAGTCCTGCTGCCTTCCCGGCTCTCTGATGTCTGAGCCCCGAGAAAAACGCTGACCAGCCGTTCTAGGTGTTCTCAGTGGGGGGCACTGGTCACCCATAGGCCGGTCTGTCCCCTGAACTTTGGGGTCCTTATTGCCTCAGCACACTCTAGCATGTCCTGACTCACGTGGCAGGGGTCCCTGGTGGGCGAGCGGGCTCCTTACACGGGAGTGTCGCTGTGGATCCGTGTTACGGGCCAGGACCCCTTGCACGAGCCTGAGCCCAAGGTGTGCCCCCCTCCCGGGGTAGTCCGGGGGGCTGCGACGGACCATCTGTCTTCCAAGAAGGAAGCCAGGACCTTCAGTGTTTCCTGAAGGTTAAACTTCCCAAGGGGGTCTGCCTGGGTTTCCGGTGGGCTAGTGAGGGCACCGCCGAAATGCTTATTTAGCCGCAAATATTAAGCACGACGGAGCCCGTCACAGAGAGCCGGCGGACGACGTACGCCTGGGGACTTGGGGGCTGGCACCATGCGTTCCTTTATTTTCATCCGTGTTTTTTCTGATGATAAAGGGAACACACACTCAGCTATTAAAAAAGTTCCGAACGGCAGGAACAGAGAAAGGAGAGCCCTCCTCAACCCCACCGGCCTTCAGAGCAACTGTTGATAGCACGGCCGACTTTAATTTCCGTCACTTTACGCAATTACTACCACATAAATGTCCCTAAAATTGGGTCACACTGTATGTACTGTCCCACACGTGCTCTTTGTACTCAGTAACATACAGCAAATGTCATTCTGCGGTCAAAGTCTATCTCAGTCGTTAAAGGTTATACACATTCCCCTTACATTAATCTCTTATTGGTAGACATTTATTGTATATATTTAATAAAAGGCAAGAGGTTTAAAAAATTCTCTCAGAAAAGAGGAATTACATCTGACCTGTCTTTCAGACCTCCATCAACGCCATTGCAAAACAGACTTTAAATGTCCGGTGAAAACGCGAGACATCATGTGGCATCTTCTGGAAGCTGTAAGCGGGCCCCTGCCAGGGGAGTGATGGCCAGCAAACAGTGCAACACGGTTCCCAGGTTAAGTGCGGGCCCCTGGGGGGAAGAAAAGTTCCAACGAAAGGACGGCCAACTCAGACAAGGACGGAGGTGTGACAGGACCCCTGGGTGCAGAGGCACGGCAAAGAGACTGTTTCACAAAATGTACGGGTGGGGAAACACCACTCTTTCCGGATTACCATTTCCTGGAACGCGTTCTAAAATAGCTGACTAAATCAGTAACATAAGTACTACATGCAACAGTTGAGAATTTAATTCTGACCCTGAGAATCGTGCGTGCAGAATAAAACGATGTGACTTCTCGTTTGCTCTGCAGGACATGCGGGCCCACCTTGTACTTGGGTACATGGTCTGTTGATCACAGTGTCTTTTGCGATGACAAACAATGCTGAAATAAACATTGTAAAACTTTGTATACTTGACGGTAAACTTGGCGAAGATCCCTGTTGAGTGGTACAGCCTCCTAAAATTTTTATACATTATTGCCAAATTGCCCTAATAAAGCTTGTAGCTATTTGTACTCCGCAAATAGTCTACCAGTGCCCACCGGCAACGCCTTACGGAGCTCAGTGGCTTCTGAGCATTTTTCATGGAATTGTGGCAGGCCCTCGGGGCTGAGAGGGATGCTGAGTGGCTCCAGGTCCCCCAGAGGTGGGCCGCCCCGGCCCAGACACCAGGCCTGGAGACGAGGCGCCGGCTCAGCCAGCCTGCCTGTGCCCAGCAGGGGCCCGGGGGGCTGCTATTTCTCGGGGTCTAACCACAACACAACTGATGAAGAAAGTCACACGTGAGAAACTGCAGTCACACCTGAGCCCACTCCGTACACCCTGGGACAGACGTGCACGCTTCCACAGACCCGTCTCTGCCTCCGGCAGCTCCTGTGGGGTACAGGTTGGAGAGGGTGTCCGTATTAAACTGCTCCCCACTTTAGTGCCTTAAACCACACTTATCATCTCTCAGCTTCCCAGGGGTCAGCGGGGCAGTTCTCTTCTGGCCGGGTTAGCTGACCCGCACCTTTGGCTGGCGGCTTGGGGCCGGCCTCACTCACACGCTGGCAGGTGGCACTCCTGTCCAGGGGTCCCGGCTGGGATGACCCATCTCCCCTCCACGGAGCCTCTCATCTCCAGGAGGTGAACCCCACTTCCTCATATGGTGGTCTGGGGGGGGAGGGTCAAAGCACACTATAGGTCCCAAACCTCCGCTGTGTTACATCAGCTATTCTGTCAATGCCAAGGTCAGGACCAGCCCTGGAAGGGGCTGCTGCAGGGCATGGATGCCCTACAGGGGCAAGGTGATGCAACATATTTTGGCAATATAATAACCAAAAAATCTAACAGCGCACCATTCTAATAGTAAAAAGTCCTACTTCACGCCCCGGTTAGACCAGGCTGGCCAGTTTGGGAACCGACCATCTGCTAGTACCACCTCTGTTGGTCTCCAACAGGGAAAGAACCTTCTGCTCGCAAAGGTTTAATTACAGGCTTCCCACCACCCCCTCCCTCCCAGGGCTTAGCTGCAGCTTAGCTGCCACAGGTCGGTACGGCTGTGCCCCGGCTCATAAAGGGGGTGCAGGTGGCGGGGTTAGGGGCACAGAGTGAACCCCGCCAGGTCTCCAGCCGCACCCTTCTGCTGTTTAATGCAGTTTGCTGCTGACATCACCATTGAGCTTCCCAGTGCATTTGGAGGTGTCAAGAAGTAGCTGGTGCTTAAGTCCCTGCCATGACTGAGCCCCAGCAACCAGGCATCCCTGCGGTGTGGAGGGGACCCTTCCCAGCTGTCCCACTCCCTGCAGACACTGAACACGGAGAACAAGGAGGGGCCAGGTGTGGGCACAGCCCTGGTGGCTGGCTCTGGCCTGAGGCCAGGACGCTCCTGTGTCTGCCCATTTGGGGCTGGAGGGTCCCTGGGCTCTGGGCAGAGCCGGTTGGCCCTCACAGTGTCCCGGCCCCCCGAGGAGAAGAATCACCAATCAGCTGTCCCAGACCTTGAGTTGTCTTCTCATTTTAAAGTTGCTCCACTCCACTCCAAATCCCTTTCTGAATCCTGCACTCCACACTGACCACAGCTGGATCCAAGATTGTCAGGGTGGGGGCTGAGCATTTGAGAAGGGAGCCCTCAGGGATGAGGAGGGCTTCGTGCACGGGTCGGTGCAGCTGTGACCCCCTCTCTGGGTCCTCAGGACAGCTCTCCCTCAGGGCCTGGGCCCAGATCCAGCTCCTCTCCTGCCCAGTCTACACCCTGAGGGGGAGTGGGGGTGACTGGACAGGTCACCTGGAATAAAGTCGGTAATCGGAGAAGAGTCCTGATTCATCAGAGAGGCTTGGCTGCTGAGAGAATTCTCTGGAAGGTTTCCTTTTCTCCAGGCTGCTTCCCAGGGGCAGGGACACACAGTGCTCACTTTTCGGCCAGGCCAGCTGTCTCTGACTCTTTCAGGAAGGGGAGGGGCCGAAGATCCAGCCTCGGGGGCGGGTGGGGTCGGTGTGAGTTTGGGAGAGCAGAGCGAACTGAGATTGTGCGCTTATCAAGAGAATGGGCCTTGATCCCTGGTCTGGGCCCGGCATCGGGTTGGGGCTTGGAACACTCTCAGATGGCCCTCGGAGGGGCACCTGCAAGTGCCTTGGGGGAAGCAGAGGTGGTCTGAGCCAGAGTCTCCGACCCCAGAGTCCCATTTCATCAAGGTCACTAGATGCTCTCTCTTATCCCCAGGGTCTGCCCTTGAAGCCAATGAAAGCTGGCCTCACAGAGCGTGGGGAGACCACACGAGGCATTCCCGGGCAGGGCGGCGGGGGTGTCAGAGGGAAGGAGTGAGAGAGGTTCATCTTGCTCACTTCAGTGTGGCTGGCGCCCTGCGGCACTACGTGGCAGCCTGCCCTCCGTGGGAAAGAGGTTGTGGAGGACCCAGGGGCAGCGGGAACTCTGGGCAGATGGGGGGAGATGCTCACTGCCTCCCCAAGGCTGGCATGAGCAGGAGGCAGATGTGCTACAGATGACCATAAACAGGACCCCACATCTCTGTCTCTCACAAGAAACACCCGCAGCAGCAGAGCAGAGGAACAGCTCAGAGACACGGTACAAAATGGTTCCTGACAACTGTAGTGTCGTGCCGTGGAGACGCGGCCAGCAGCTGGGAGCCCCCGGCCCTAGCTGTACCCCCTCTCTGCCCTTGGCAGCTGGGCGCAAGCCAGGTGCCCCTTCCCAGCCCCTCAGACCTTGGCACCCTGGCCTGACTCCAAAACACAGAACCGCCATGCTGGGTTCTCTCTCCTTCCCGTCCTCAGAAGCTGTGAGTCATGCGTGTGTATTTTTAGCACACACAAGGTTCTGCCGCATGGAGAGGAATTAAGGAATCGAGGGGGACCCCGGCACGGGTAGCGTAACAAAGGCGGTTTGCTGCCACACAGGGCTGGAGCCAGCCAGGAGCCGGCCGGGCAGTGCTCTGATCCGGGAGGGAAGGAAAGAAGGGCAGCTGGGCAGCGCTGGCAGCGCCCAAGGCTTTCTCTGGGCAGCACCGTGGGGGCTGCCCCTGCAGGCAGGCAGGCAGCGGACTGGGCGCTGGAGCCCTGGGCATGGTGGCCACTGGGCAGGATCGAGGCAAGCCTGCTCGTCCTGGAAAGGTCAGAGTAGGGTTGTGTCCTGTCACACTGGCCACACGGCCTGCTGGTGCCCAGCCCCCTTTAATCCCATCAGCACCACCACCACCATCATCCGTGGGGAGCGTGGCGTGTCCAAGGCGCCCTGTTGAACAGTCGCACACACTAGCTCGTTGAATGTACCCCTCGTGACCGTCATGGGAAGTAGCTACTAGAATGGTCCCATCTTCCAGACGAGTGAACTGAAGACCCGAGAGGTTTGGGTCTGACTCCAAAGAGGATGATCCTGAGAATGGGAGGCAGTGCCGAGGTGGTGGAGGGGATGAGAGGAAATGAAGGTGCGAGAGCACACTGGGAACTGAACAAGCAGGACGCCACGGAGGGGCATGGTGATTCTTGTCCCCGGGACTTGGCGACCTGGACTCTGGGTGGGCCTGAAGCCCCAGAGATGAGCCTGTCCTTCACCACAAACCAGCTCCCTTTGTTCCTGGGCAGAAAAGCAGATTTCTCACCCAGAGTCATAAGAAAAGATGCTCAGCATCACTAGCCATCAGAGAGATGCAAATTAAAACCACAATGAGATACCACCTCACACCAGTGAGAATGGCCATCATAAACAAAGCAATAAACAACAAATGTTGGAGAGGATGCAGAGAAAAGGGAACCCTAGTGCCCTGTTGGTGGGAATGCAGACTGGTGCAGCCACTGTGGAAAACAGTATGGAATTTCCTAAGAAAACTAAAAATGGAACTGCCTTTTGACCTGGCAATTCCACTGCTGGGATTATATCCTAAGAACCCTGAAACACCAATCCAAAAGAACCTATGCACCCCAATGTTCGTAGCAGCACAATTTACAATAGCCAAGTGTGGAAGCAACCTAAGTGTCCATCAACAAGTAAATGGATCAAAACACTGTGGTACATTTACACAATGGAATTCTACGCAGCAGAGAGAAAGAAGGAGCTCCTACCCTTCCTGACAGCATGGATGGAACTGGAGAGCATTATGCTAAGAAATAAGCCAGGCGGTGAGGGACAAATACCACATGATCTCACCTTTAAGTGGAATCTAATCAACAAAACAAACGAGCAAAATATAACCAGAGACACTGAAATAAGGAACAAACTGACAGTAACCGGAGGGGAGGTGGGAGGGGATAATGGGGGGAAGAGGGGGAGGGTTTTCAGGAACAACTATAAAGGACACATGGACAAAACCAAGGTGGGGTGGAAGCAGGGGAGGGAGGTGGGGATGGCTGGGGGGTGTGGGGGGATGGTAAATGCAGACAACTGTACTTGAACAACAATAAATAATTTTTTGAAAAAAGAAAAGCAGATTTCTGAAAGTCGGGGTCGTGCAGATGGGCGGCTGCTTGCAGTCCCTGGTTCTGTCAGCTCAGAGCTGCCTCCTGCTCTCTCTGCCCACCTGGCACTCTGGGGGCATGGCTGACTACCCAGAACCCACAGAAGGGGTCAGGTCTGGTGCCGAGGTTCCCCTCGAAGACATCAACAGCACCCACGAGGGGAGTGTGCTCTGTGTGCAAGCCAGACGCCCGCGGTCGGCCTTTGCTCAAGGAGCAGGCCACCTGGACGGCATGGCTGTGACCCTAGAGACCCACTGATTACCCCAAGCCACCAACCCAAAGTTCATTCACTCTCCTATTCAATTGTATTGGGCAGTGCAGGAGCAGCTGCTGATAGCCCACCGCATGGCCACGCAGGGCCTGGATCCCAGAGGGGACAATTCGGTGGGGGCTGATGGCTGTGCATTGAAGGTCATGTGCAACCCCATCCCCACCAGGAGCACCCAGGTCTCCCAAAGGGATCCCCTCTCCCTGCTTGGACCCTGCTCCTTCCAGCCCTAGCCAGCTTGCTGTTTGGGGACACTGCCCTCTGGCCTCCCTCTGACCCCCCTCGGGGGTCCAGCCCCAGTGCACCCTCCTCGGGGGCGCTTCCCAAACCTTGGAGGACCAGCCGTCTCCTAACACGTGCTGTGAGTCAATGACAAGGAAGTGTTCAGCTGTGTGAGTTTAAAAACGTCAGAAAGGGGTCTCTGGGCCCCTTTCATTTTCCTCTTTATCCTTCATTATTAAAGAAAGTTGAATCCATTTTTAATCCTTTTTAATTTTCACAGGACCATTTAAAGCAGGTCCTTCCATCTCGCAGGGAGGCCATCCCGCCTGCGGCCAGGCGCCGTCCCGGTGGGCATGGTCCAGGACGACAGGCGTGGGGCGCGACCACGGGTCCTCTCTATTACGAGGTCTGTCTTTCCTCTCACAGGGGCCTCCCGTGGGGACAGAGAAATAGTGTTTACTGAGCACCTGCTATGTGCAATGGACTGCCAGGTACCGGCAAGTTCTCAGTCCCCACGGTGTCCTCAGACCCGTGAGGGCGGCAGAGCGGTCACCGAGCCCCAGGTGGATGCTCCGCAGGAGAGGTGAGGGCACAGTGGAGGGACGCCACTTGGCCAGGGAAGGTGGGGGTGGGGGGCTTCTTCCCGGAGGTGATATTTCAACAGAGTCCTGGGTGGGCCTTTGCTAACCTGAGCAGGGATAAGGAGGAAGAACCTTCCAGGCTGAGGAAATGGAGGTGTGAACACACAAGCGCAGGACTTGTCGTGGCCTCCTAGGTCAGAAGGCATGGGGCACGGGGCAGGTGAGAGAAGGAGCTGGAAAGCTAAGTCAAGGTCAGATGGGGCCGGGTGTTGGGCTCCAGGCTGAGCATATGGCTCCCAGCTGGAATCACCGGGGGTCCCTAGCGGGACAGGTTTGTGCAAGGAGAGGGCCCTGCTGGGGGCGGCCTGGTGGTGGCAGAGAATGTGGGGTGGGGGTGACTGATTGGGGGGCCATCCCTCAGCCCAGGGGAAATGGTGGTACCACCTGGCAGGAGGTGGAGGTGGGGGAGGGGTGGGAACACTAGAGGCAGAGCCGGGAGCTGTGCTGGCACCCCCGGTGGGTATGCAGGGGTGGGAGCAGGTAGGCCAGCCCTGTCTCTGTCACTGCAGGAAGAGAGTCCTTTCACCTTGGTGGCTTCTGTCCCGACAGCCCTCTGCAGCTCAGTGGGGCCAAAGTCCCAAGTTGGGGGGTGGGGCGGGGCTTGCCTGCAGCAGACTCCAGTCCCGCTGAAGACCGTGGGGGCGGCCAGCCTCTGAGGGCTGCGGGCCAGGTGTCTGCCTTCTGCACACCAAGGAGAGAGTCGTCCTTCCAGGGAGGTGCTGGTTTTGACCAGAGAGTGTGAGGCTTCTGGCTCTGCCTTTCTTCCTTCGCCTCCCATGAACCCTGCGGGGGGCCCATCTGTGACTTTTTCCCACTTTCGCCTCCTCTTCTGCATTGTTTGTTTTTTTAACCCTCTGTGCCCGGCTCCCGTTACAGAAAGTGCTGTTTATGTCCAGGGCTCCTTAAAAAGGCGGCTGACGGCTCCCTGGCTGCTGGTCCTCTCCGCATGTTTCCCTGGCAACCGGAGGCAGGGGAAACAGAACCTGTCAGATGGAAAATGTCAGTTACAGCAGATCTAGGGGGAGAGGAAAGAGGGCTGGGAGGAGGGGGAGCTGGGGGACTGCGGGGCTCACCCCACGCCCAGCCCAGGCTGGTGCCCTGGCCCAAGCGAGCGAGTGAACAGGGAGGCTGGCTCCTTGAATGAGCGGCTGCCACCCAGAGCACGGGGCTGGAGCAGTGGGGAGGAGAGGGGAGGAGGCTGCCACGCCGGATTAGCAGGATGGTGCCGGAGGCGGCCATACCCTGCCCAGCTAATTATCACATTGTTTCAGAGGTAATTTGGTGGCTCCGGACACAGTAATGAGTCCAAGAAGCCCCTCCAGCTGCGTTGGAAGCTCAGTCCAGGCAGCCGGAGGAGGAGACGGAGATCCAGTCCTGGCCACCGGAGCTCAGGGATCTGCCCCCACCACCCTGCGTATTGATCCCGGTTCCACGCTGTGTATCCACTGATCAATGCCTCTGCCGAGAGGAGGAATTGCCCTTTAAAATGACTGGGAAAGAGGTTCAGACAGAGCATTAATATTCATCAAAACAGGCCCCTCTCAAGAGGGCGGCGGGGGAGCAGGAACAAAAGGTTTGCTGAGCAGCCGAGAATATCATGAGGGCGGGAGACGCAGTCGGTTAGTGGGACTTAATGCCAGTGAGCTGTGCAGGGACTCCTGAGAGCAGGGAGAGTGTGAGTGTGTGTGTGTGAGCATGTGTGTGTGTGTGAGAGTGTGTGTGAACATGTGTGTGAGCATGTGTGTGAGCACTGCATGTGCATTGGTGTGTGAGTGTGCATGCGAGTGTGAGCCTGCATGTGTGTGCGAGTGAGCGTGTGTGTGTGGGTGTGTGTGGGTATTGGGCACGCATTCTCAGCTGTCCTCAGAAACTCCTGGAGCTCTCCAACCTCCTGATTTCCTGAGAGAAACTCCGTCCCCCGGGGCCCGGGGGCCCCGGAAACAGTGCAGGGAGACAGGCTGCTGCGCACAGTGTGCCCGCATCAGGGTTCAGTTGGTGTTGGTTTAAAATGAAAACACAGCAGCGCCCTGACTGGTGTGGCTCAGTGGGTTGGGCATTGCCCGTGGTCTCCAGTTCGATTCCCGGTCAGGGCACAGGCCCGGGTTGTTGGTCATGTCTCCAGCTGGGGGTGCACAAGAGGCAACCAATCAATGTTTCTCTCCCTCTGTTTCTCTGTCCTTCCCCCTTTCTCTAGAAATTAATAAATATAATATCTTTAAACAACAACAGTCTGGGAGGGCGAAGGTGGCAGGCTCATAAGGAGGAGGAGCCAGGACACGTTCAGGTCCTCCTGGAGTCTAAGCCCCAGCCCCAGAGGTCCAGGAAAGGAGCAAAGGAGAATCAGCTCTTGTGCAAGGCCGGACGGCAGAGGTTCCAGGCTGGCCCTGCTGCTAGGCTCCCTCCACGCCCAGGCACCCGATGGGACTGACGCGCCCCTCGGGCACAGGAGGGTGCAGGTACAAGGGTGACCTTAACCACACACGGCCCCTTTAACTCCCCCAGTCCACGTAACCATCTCGCAAAGGAAACAAAACCTCCAAATACAAGACGATAAAATGTGGCAACGCAGCAACCACCAAACCAGGTACCACTGACCCCAGACTCGCGGTCCGCGTTCTTTGCTCTAAAGAGCCAAGCGTCAGGCAGCAGCCGGGTGGGGACACGGTCCGCAGCCGAGAGCCGAGCGTGGCCTGGTGGCCTCGGCCGTTGCAAGTGGTCGCCCAGCCCACGCAGTCCCTGAATGTCACGGAGAAAGCTGCTAGCGACCGTGTAAATCACTCCGCACGCTTCACTTAAAGACCGCATGGACCTTGCAGCCAGGCTGGGCCAGACTGAAATGATGGCATTTTTCATCTTGATTGACAATTACCATCCCCTGGAAGTTGGGGAACAGCCGGGTTACAATTACATCTTGTACAATAAAACGAGGGAAATAAAAAAGGGAGTCATTATTTTATGAATATGGTCTCTGGCAGTTGGCTAAGGAGGTAATCTTTATTCTCACCGCTCCTGCGTTTTATCATCTTATTAAGAGTTAACTCTCGATTGTCCACATGTGAGCCGAGCAGGTGACTGATTGCCGCTCATTGTTCTCATTAAGGCTTGTCCCCAACCTCCGCTTCGGGCCTGAATGGGAGTCCCGATTTCATGTGTTTTGCAAGGGCCCCTTTTGAGTTACGTGGAGTAACGGTTTATAGTCTCAGCGTCCATCCCCCTTCTTCCAGGGTGGGGCCCCTTTTTTACTGTGGTAAAATACACACCCCACCAAGTGTCCCGTCTGAACGACTGCAAATACAGTTTAGTGGCGTTTAGTACACTTACAACATTGTTGGTCCTCAGCAGTGTCTAGCTCCAAAACACTGCCATCACCCCAAAAGGAGCCCCCTAAGGCAGTTGCACCCCATTCCTCCCTCCCAGCCCCTGACAACCACCGTCTGCTTGCTGTCCCTATGGATTTGCCTGTTCGAGATGCTCCACATCAACAGAATCAATGGGCCAGGGCACCGTTCCTTTTCACGACCGAGTAACACTCCGCACGTCTACCCATTAGTCCAGGGGCCCGCGGGCGTTCCCTTCTTTTCGCTCCCATCCATGGTGTTGCTATGCGCATCTGCACGCAAGCTCCTGTTCGATCACCCAACTTTCATTCTTCGGGTGCATTTCTAGGGGAGGAATTGCTGAATCTCAGGGCAACCCTGTGCTTAACTGACCAAGGGACCGCCCAACCGGTGCCCACGGTGGCCGCCCCCTTGCACGTTTCCACCCGCTCCGAGTGAGGGTTCCAGCTACCCCATGTGCTCCCCTGCGCTGGTCGGCGGGATTGTTCCGCTGAGTCAACCCCTCTGTGCGTCAGTGGGGAAGACAGGGTTTTCAAGGGGAAGTTCCCGCTATTTACCTACTGTTGACCTTGATGCTGTTGTCAGAGGTTCATCCTGTGGTGTCGTTCCCCCCAGACAGGTCACAGGGTGCGGGGTTGGCCAAAGGGGGGCTGCAGTGTCCTCTGACCTGGGAGCGGGGTTCTGTGGGGAGCCCACAGAGGCAGGCTCTCCTGGGGGCTCTTAGGCAAGGTCACGGAGAATTTGGGCTTTGGGGAGGAACCTGCTGTCTGCCTTCAGCTGCATGCACTTAAGCAAGTTACCTTGTTAAGCTTTATTGTCTTCTCTTAAACTAGTGTAGCCGCCCCCGGCGGCGCCCCACCCCTGGCCCGGGACAAGCACCTGTTCCCTCTCCTGCCAGACTCACTGCCCGTGCAGGTCCCCCAGAGGGAGAGGAGCAGGGCACAGTGCCTGCTGCAGAGGCCCCTGGGGGCAGCCCTCGATGAAGGGCGCTCAGGCAGAGGGTGGACAAGTCTGCCAGCCTCTGGGGTGAATTTCCGTCTCCCAGAGTCCCCTGTGGGATGGAGCGCCATTTTCACCTTGAAAATGACACGAACGAGGCGTTCTATTGGCCGCCTACCGTCCCTGCCTAACCACCCCACATCCCCACAGGTGCTTCCTGCGTCCCGCTCCCACGTCGGTGATCAAGTGACTGGCACACGGATCCTGGCCTCAGCCTGCTTGCTGGGGCCCAGCCCCGCCCTGTGGGGATAGGCCCACCTGCACCCACCCGGTGCTGGGCAGGTGGTGACCTCTCAGGGGGAACCAAAGGACAATCGCAGTTTGTAATTATCAGTCTACTTTGGGGGCCATCTACCCTCAGGGAGAAGGGAGCTGGAAACCCATATGGAGGCAGCCTGATTTTAGCGCAGTTTTCTTAGTCCATTACCAAGGCACATGACATCAGTCCTGGGCCTTATCTCATGAGGACAGTGCCCCTCCAAAAGGCATCTTTCTGAGGCGGGGTCACAGAGGAGCAGGCTCCCTCTCCGAGTGACCCCACTCAGGCGGGGTGGGCAGGGCGCTGGTCTGGGAGCAAACATTGGCTTCATACGCTCCACAGAGTGGACACTCAGCCATGGAAAAGCGGGAGGTGGTCACGGGAGGGGGTTGTGGGAGGGAGAGGACGGAGGCCTGATGGTGCAGGGGGGTGCCCACCCTTAAAGACGGAGGGCTCTTTAACATGCCTCCCCAAACTCCACTTCCTCCCGTGAGGACTGGGCCCAGGACGGTAGCCATGTGCTCAGGCGGAGTGAGGGGAGGTTTGGGGGATAGTTAGAGAGTGCTCTGACTCTTCCCAGCTGCGGCACGCCAGGTGGACTCGCTGCGTTTCAAAACCAAGGAGTGAGGGTTTAGGGTCATCCAGGCTCTTGCTGACCCTAACCCTACAGGGTCTGAGATGGGGGAGGGGCAGAGAAAGAGAGGGAGAGAAACATGGATGCCTCTTGAGCACCTCCAACTGGGGGCCTGGCCCGCAACCCAGGCATGTGCCCTGACTGGGAATCGAACCAGCGACCTTGTGGTTCACAGGCTGGTGCTCAGTCCACTGAGCCACACCAGCCAGGGTCCGAGTTCCTTAAATACCCAGTTGACAGCCCTCACCTACTCCGTCACAGAGACCCCGACGACGAACCAGCCGAGCCCATAAATCATTGCATAAACCACTCCAAACAATCAAGGCAGTTTCACTCACTGAGCCGTTATATTTACATACCTCAATTAGACCCAACCAGACGCGACGAGGAGACGTCTCTGGGCCAAGCAAACAACACGTCTGGGGATGTGCTACCTCATGTCTCCCCACCTCGTGCGTGAAATTAACTAGGTGCTTCAATTTCATCGTCATTACAGTCACATCTTTATCTGGTTGCTTCGCTGGGCGTAACCTGCTGCCTGGGACAGTCTGGGTGTCATCCCCCCCTGTGGCCCAGGCTGTGTGATGGCCAGAAGGGGTCAGTGGGAAGCTGGTGGGTGGGTGGCCGTGGGGCCGCTCTGGCTGTTGGACGCTGGGCTGGCAGGTCGGGTTTCTGTCCCCAGGATGTGTCTGTGGCTTCCTCATGCCTGGAGATCAGAGCCAACATTTGGGAGACCCATGGGGACTCTTGGCCCCCCCATGTTGCATCTGACACGCAGTCTGGCCAGTGAGGTGTTTCAAAGAGCTCACGCGTCTTTGCCTCTCTTCTCTTCCTGACGCCAGTGCTCGAGTCCGGCCCCAAGCACGGCCCCTTTTGTGTTAGCCCAGCTGCCCACCTTGGCCGCCAGAGCAGCAGAGGAAAACCTACACGCAAACTCATCGGCCGCAGCGCCCACCCGTTCGGGGACCCTGCTGTCTACAGGGGGAAGACTAATTCCTGGGTGTGGCGTGCAGCCTCCTTCTTTCCTTCCCTCCACCTCGTCTACTCTTCCAGCTTTGTCTGCTGTCCCTCTCCACCTTGACCTTCACAGTCCACAGAACCACATTGCCTGGGGTCCCCTCCGTCAGCCCTGCTGCATCCCCCAGAGACTTGCCCAGATAGTGGCCTGGCCAGAATGTCCTTCCCACCTCTGTTTTCTTGAGCACTACACACTGTCCCTTACAGTAGCAGTCTGCAACCTTTTTGGCACCAGGGACCGGTTTTGTGGAAGACCGGTTTTTCCACGGGGGCGGTGGGGGCGGGGTAGGGGGAAGGGATGGCTCAGGGATGGCGGAGCTGAGGTGGTAATGCCAGCGAAAACTGGCTTGCCTGCCCACTGTGACAGGGGGCAGAGCTCAGGGCTTCTCACCTCCTGCTGCACAGCCAGTCCCTCACAGGAACCGGCACCGGCACCAGTCTGCGGCCCAGGGGTTAGGGACCCCTGCTTTACAGCAGCATCAGCTCCTCCATCTCTTCCCTGCACATTTTCAAGTCCACAGGAACCCTGTGGCCCTGACTCAGACAGGTTAGAAGTGATGCGTTGAGTGGTGACCCAGGCCCACCCCTGAGCACTCAGCCCCAGCACGCTGCGGCACACGGGGTGCTCTGCACGTCCGCCGGGCAGACTCCTCTGGTCTGGGAGGGTGGCAGCCAGACACTGGGCTCCGTGGCCCTCGGGGGGGGGGGGGGCGGGTGCTCGCGCTGCTGCCCTCGGCCCCAGAATGCTTGTGCTCTTCATTTGTTCAGGGTGGCCCTGATGGGGAGACGCTCCTGCAGTGACAGGTGGGCCCCGGGCTTCTCAGGTGCTCTGGGGGCCGTGGTGGAAATGGGGGCGGAGCTGCACGTGGCCTGGATGCCCCCCAGAGCCCATCGGGAAAGCCCTCCTCACAGTGGGAGCAGCACCATGGGGCAGGTCTCCTGGTCTTTTTAAAAGCTGCCCAGGAGAGACTCAGGCGTTCAAACCACAGGGGAGGGGAGATCTGAGCATCTCCAGGGGACCCACTCTCTGCTCCCTCTGAAGTCGCTCCAATTCCTTCCGAAGGGAAGGGACTCAGGAAGCCCTGGAGGCCCCTTCCTGTCCACCCCCAAGTATGTCACTAAGTGCCTGTTCATGAGGTGGCGTGTGTGGCAACCCACCCTGATGTGGTCACCAGGTTTGGAAAACACAAAATAATCCCCGAAAAGTGCTGGTTTGCACAGATGCTTGGGTTAGCACTGCCGCCCGCTCTGGGCAGGTGCCCCCCTATCTGTACGGTCCTCCTGTCTGTCTCACACCTGGGCCAGGTGTGGGGCCAGCATTTGCCTTGTGCTGAGGTGCACACTGCAAGCCACATCTGTAATTTTTTTTTAAGATTTTATTTTTTTTTTAGAGAGAGGAGAAGGGAGGGAGAAACATCAATGTATGGTTGCCTCTCACATGGCTCTCACTGGGGACTTGGCCTGCAACCCAGGCATGTGCCCCGACTGGGAATCGAACCGGGACCCTCTGGTTCCCAGCCCGCGCTCAATCCACTGAGCTACACCAGCCGAGCCACATCTGTAATTTTTGATTTCCCAGCAGCCACTTTAATTTAGTGAAAGAAAAACAGGTGAAATCAAATTTGACAGTTTATTTAACCGAGGCATCATTTCAACATCTAATCAGCGTAAGAATTGTGAATACGATGTTTTGCATCTATTTTTGCCCCAAACTTGACACCCACGGCCCCTCCCAGTTCAGATCAGCCTCTTCCTGAATGCGCATGGGCCACGTGGGCCGGTGGCCACCAAATCGGACAGCCAGGTGTCCGCTGGCTGACCTTTGAAAACACCCTTGTGGAGGCGAATATCCTGAATTTTATCGCTCACCCTTCCTCCAATTAGGCGTGGAGGGGAGGGAGGTGGGGGCAGGCTGGCCTCAGCCCTTCCCCGCGGAAGACAGGAGGCCGCGGCAGGGGAGGGGAGAGAGGGGTGTGGCTGCCCCTGTGTCTAAGTACTGGGCGTGCACTCAGTAGGCAGCCTCAGCAGATGCGTGGAGAATGAGTTATTTATCGGGTCTGGGGTGCAAAGACACCTTCAAATAAGGACCCCATGGACTTTGCTGCCGAGGACGCTGAGAGTTCAGACATGCCCTGGGCCCTCCGGGAGAGCCCGGGCCGGGTGGCACCAGGCTGTGCCCACTGGGACGATGCGAGGGCTAGCCCACCACCAGCAGCCGGCCCAGAATCTCACGCGGGACTCCAGGATCTCCCAGGCGGTGCTGGCAGTCATCCACGAACATCTGATGAACGGCTGGATACGCCGGTGTGAAAACCACTTAAAAAACGGCATATTTGTCGCGGACAGTGTCCCACATATATGAAAGGTCACACACGATAAGAGCATTATCCATATTTCCTGGGCAAACATGCTTAACCTTGCAGAGCACGACTCCTCGGCAGGGCGGCGATCCGGCTCCCGTGCTTCAGAGGGCCCGGGCGCAGACGCTTTGCCGAAAGGGATGAAAGGACCCGGCAACGGCACCACACAGGGGCTTCAGACAATGCAGTGAGTCGGCTGCCAGCCTCTCGCTGCGTCTGGGGGCACAGGGCACGGGGCCCCACAGCCTGCGGAAAGCTGCCGGGGAAAAAAAGTCCTTCTGAACATGAGCAGCTGCTCCCGCCTGCTTTGATTTCCTCTGGATGGCTTTGCGGGGGTCTTCTCCGTAGGGCTGGGGTCAGGAGGGAGGAGAGCTCGCCGTGGGCCTCCGCCACCCAGCCTGGAGCTAACCCTCCGACCTCCGCAGGGATTCAGAAGTGGCTCTGTCTCCTTGATAAGCGGGAATTGAATCAAAGAGAGACTTTGAGAGTGTGGAAGGCAGATGATGAGACAACTGGTCGACCTGAGCAGAGGCAAGGCCCACACTGTGGAATGCCCTGATGGGGAGCTCTAGGGGCGCCGTCCAGGTAAGGTCGACCCTGGGTCTCAGCCACGCAGGGCAGGAGTCTGGTCAGCCACGGTCCCGGGAGAATGGCTCCCCGAGACCTGGGTGAAGCAGCGCAGGGAGGCGGGCCCCAGGCCAGGCCCCTCGCGAGGGCTTTGCTCCTGACTTCCCAGCTGCGTGTGCCCTGTGTCCTCACCCACTCACCGCAGCACCGCTGCACACATGTGGGCACCTTCGTGGCCTCCTCACTGGTGTCCCTGCCTGCCTGCTGGTGGCCTTTTGTCTATTGTCCACCTTGAACCAGTGTCCAAACACCAAAGCCAATCACAGATCTCCCTGCACGGCAGCAACTGTTCTCGTTCAGTACCAGAAGGAGCCAAACAAGAGACTTGTTTCCTACTCTCACTGGATTTCGTTATGCTAACTAGAATTCCGTAAGTGGTTGCTCTTGAACCTGGAGAGGTAGAGACACATTTGAATTCACACCTGGGAAGCTGCCGCAGAAATTAGTTATTATATTAATGAGGTTCTTGTCATCAAAGAGAGTTGTGTGCGTGCACGTGCTTGTTTGTGACCGTGTGTGCACAGACATGTGTGTTCATGCATGTCTGCACATGCAGCCACACACTGTTTGAAGTGTTTGACCCTTGCTTGCCAGCTTGGTGGGACGGCAAGTTTCACAGCCGCTCCAGCCCCGACCCTCACCCCTCTCCTCCTCCGGTGGCCACGGCCAAGACCTGGGGCAGGAGGAGTAGTGAGCCCTCCGGCCCCGGTCTCCCCTTGTCGAGTCTACATGGACATGAGTCAGACACTGGCCCCTCCATTCCAGGCTGGAAAGGGAACAGGGCCCCCATCTCTCTGAAATTCCCAGGACGAGGATGATGATGAAGGCACAGGGCCTGGTCTCAGCCACCTGACTCAGCCCTTGCCGGTCACGGATGAGAATAAGTCTACCAAGACATGATCTTCTTAGGGAGGAAGGGTGGCTGATCTTTCAAAGGAGAAGGGCCAGGAGACTGTTCCTCAATGGGCTTTGATCAGTTTGCACAGGAATGCAGGTAAAGCTCATCAATCGTCAGGTAGTAAGGATCAAACAATAGATAACATTCAAAGAACTCTGAGGGCTTATTCTGAGTCAGGGTCAGAGAGCTAAAGGGCCATGAAACTTTGGGAAACAAACTCATTTCATGCTTGGACCCTTATCCTTTAAATTGAGGACATTCTTAGCAAAGCAGGTTTCACAGGATTCTATGCATTCTTTCTTAGGCTTGATCGCCCGGGGAACCCTTTCCAACACAGGGCCGCGCCCACCTCTGGCACTGTGTCAGGCTTAAGTCAGGTGGGGGAAGTAAGGCATCCAAGAGATTAGGAAACTTCTTGCAGACAGAATGAGGACTCACGCTATGTCAAAGCTGAGGGGTGAGGGTCCATCACCCCCTTTCTCTATAGCCCCCCAAGCCCTTCCCTGAGGACCCCTTCATGACCATGCTTGTCTTAGGTCGTCCCTCCCTTGAGGAATCTTACCCGTCATTGGCTAACCAGTCATCTGCCCGGTGCCAAGCAGGGTGAAGTAAAGGGGGCAGAGGCGGCACCTCTGCCAGGGAGATAAGCTTTGTCTCCTTAGTGGCTTAGGACCCCAAGATCTCTCACTCAGCCTCAGCCATGGGGGGGTTACATCTTCTGAAACCAGGCTGGCAGTTCCCAATACTTGCCCCTCCCCACCAACCCCCTGCCTCAAAACCTCACCCCCTTCCCACAGCCACTTGCCTGGCTGCTGCAGGCCTGGGTCTCACTGTGTAAAGGGCTTGCAGGGCCCAGGTGTCCTCCATGTGGGCGCTAAGGGGACCAGAACCCCCTGGGCCACTCTGCCATCACCCTGGGGCTGTGGCTGATAAGGATGGAGCGTGAGGGCTGAAGCAAGGCTTGGTCCAGGGGCCCTCCCCTTCCCCACCATCTGTCTCCTCCTCACACCCCACCAACAGCCTCGGCTCCAAGTTCAGAGACGGGGTACAGCATTGCTCAGGGAAGCTTCCTGTCTGCAGCCCTCATGAAAGCTGGGTGTCAACTTTGCCCGGCTTTTTAATTTCATCTCTTACCAGCTTTCGGGATGCTAACATGATTAAGTTCTTCACACAATTTATTAGCATCATGTTGGAAATCCAGTAGTATATTATACTGTCTGAGTAATCCAATTAGCAAAATGTATTTATTTAGTGGGGATATTAGCCACATGTCGACCCATACTGAGCCCCTCCACCCTCTCTGCATCCGAGCCGTTTTCCTGTGGGGAAGGATGGGTGATAGCCAGTCGGGCTGCACAGGGGACTCACACAGGGTGACCCGTGTGTGGTTCTGAGACAGGACGGTCGCTGGGACAACAGTGACATTGGGCGGCATTGGTTCCTATCCCAGTTTTGCCACTGACTCCGAGCTCTGAATTTGGGGCAGGTTCTTGACCCGGTCTGCATCCTGGTGTCTTTATTATCTGTGAGGTGGAGACAAGAAACCTCTCCTCGAAGGGTGGCTGTGAAGATTCGGTAAGACAGGGAGGGACACCTGGCCAGTGCTGGGCACACGGTGGGCACCTGGCCACCTCTCTGCCTACCCGATGCCGTTGGCTTCAAGGACCAGTGCCCACTCCCCTCCACCTTGATGAGAGACGCTACCGCCATAGTGCCACCATGGAATCATCTGTTGTCATGGTTACCAGCATCCTGCTGGGGCTTCCACTAGGCACCTGATGAAGGCGGCTGTGGTGGGCTCCAGGGTCGATGGACCGGCCTGAGGGTGTTTGCACCAACGCTCACTGCCTTACCCCCCACTCCCCCCACGGTGGTGCTGGGGGCTTCCATCCCTAAGTTCACTCATTGTGCCAGCCCTACCAGGTGGGCAAACTGGGCCACTTCCCCAGACCATCATGGTCAAGGCTGCAGGCACCTGGGCTGGCCTCAGCTCCCGGGGTCCCCTCCCCAGTCCCCAGCCATCGTCCCTAGAAAGCATTCAGCTCCTTTCCCAAGTCATGCAGCTTCATTCTTTCCCTTGTTCTTTTCCTGCATGGGCGCAGAGGAGAAGGAACTTGGTGGCCAGGTGAGACCTTCTCCCCGCCCCCACCCCACACAGGGCCTGCATCGGGGGGGCTCCCCATCTGGTCCCCTCGCTTGGAAGGGCTCTGCTCTCAGCTTCTTGTTCTTGAAATACTTACTAATAACAACCGCCGCCCTGAAGCCCCTGCCACTTTGTGAACCATGAGTCTCCGCTGCCATCTGCCCAAGCCAGCCCTGCATTCGGCCGTCGAAATCCCACACCCAGATGTGAGCCCCGTTTCAGAGCCTGCCCAGGGTGTCGGGTAAGGAGGGTCTAGCGCCTCTGAGTTTTCACCTCAGCTGCCTCGCCTGCGGGGGAGACACTCCACCCCCATTCATTTCACTCTCGGGGAGGGGACAAGTGTCTCCCCATGTCACCCCAGCCCTGCTTCCAGGTGGGAGTTGAAGAGATCCTGGCAAAGTGACAAGGACCCATGCTACTCTGGTCTCTTCTAGACCTTGGTGGGTGCTCAGCAATCCCCACCCCCATTTGCCTTCCTCTCTTTAGGGGAACGTGGGAGCCAGTGCAGCCGCGGGGAGGGGCCGGGCAAGCCTTGCCGGGCCCAGGCGCTGGCCTCCTGCCAGTGAGAAAACAGGAGAAAAACAAAGGGAGCCCATCCCCCCACAGCCACTGGGCATCCTCGCTCCAACCTGTGTCCTTCCAGGCTCCCCTCAACCCAGAAGGATCAGCCCTGCCGCCCCTCAGAGACCCCAGGACACACGGCGACACCTCCAGCCCCCATCTCGAGGCTCCTTGAGTACCCCTTTTCCCCCTTGGAGATGCCTTTTTCCAGTTGGAGCTGTCCGGCCCCTCCCGTGACTGAGATGACTTCGTGTGTACTCCCCCCACCATGTACTCCCCCCGCAGTAATAGCTGCCTGTCCTGCCTTCCCCTTTTCCATTAATGACAGGTGTGGGGAGAAGGCTGCCTGCCGCTGGTGGCTTTTGCTGACGTCACACCGCGCTGTGCCTAAGGCGACTGAAACCCTAATAGGTTCCTCCAACTGCCTCCTGCATCAATTTTGACACGCGGAGCTTTCTTCCTCCCCCCTCGGCTCGCCTTATAACTCTGTCATTGTCATTGATTTTGACTAAAAGAGAGAGGGAAAAAGCCCTGCTCTGTGTTGTTACCACTCTAAGTCAGGGAGACGGAGAGCTCCGGGGAGTGAGGGTGGGTGGGGGGGGCAGAGGTCCATGCAGGGTGTGCCCCACGGACCCTCTGCGGGGAAGGGGTCAGTGCAAACGCCTTGAGGGGGCTGAGGGCTGATGGCAGGTGAAGGCCCGGGGGGCCCTCAGCCACCTCTGCTTCCTATTGCCTGGTCAGAGCCAACCTGGGCACTGACGACAGAGAGGGGCTCTGTGTGTCGCGACAGAGGCAACCTGGGCGGCGGCCACGTGGAGTCCGGGAAGACAGGCTTCCTGGTCGAAGGCTCTGTCCCTACGGTCCGACTCGGTGCTGGCCCAGCGAGGCTGTGTGTTGGGTCCCCTCTGCGGGCGTTGAGGGCACCCCAGAAGCAGAGTTCCCATGCTCCCTTCTCTCACGTCACGGTGTTCCTTCCAACGGAAGTTTTCACTGCCTGCGTGGCCGCAGAGGTGGGGTTGGAATGTCTTTATGGCACTTTCACGTCCAACCAACCCTGTGATCATCAATACGTGCGTGCCAGCGTCTGGTCTGAATGGCCTGTTGACGAGGGTGGGGGGGTTAGGGGCCTGCGGGTGACAACGGCTGGATGACAACATCCCCCACGCTCCGGTGGTCCGACCCTGGATCCCTGGTGGTCAGCTGGGGTGGGTGTATTTCCGTGGGGGTTTTATCTGTGTCCTCAGGCCCTCCAAGGGAGAGACAGGGGTTTCCTTTGGGATACGTGCTGGAAAAGGAGGGTCCTGGAGGGGGCAGTCAGGGGCAGGCCCCTCTCTGAGGGCTCCAGCCAGGCGCCCTGCCTGCAGAGGGGTCTCCTGCGGGAGAGCCTTGAGTAGAACCTTGTGGATGGGCCCCTGCTGCTGTGGCTTGGACGCAGTGACATCGCTCCTGTCCCCTCGGGGGCCAGGCAGCCTAGTCATGAACCCTCAGGGAGCGGTCTGCTCCCCCGTCCCCACCCCTGGGCACGGTGAGTGGGCCTCTCCCAGCCGAGTGCAGGGCCCGAGCCCAGCGAGGCAGCCACGTGCCCACCTCGTTCTCGGACGTCCAAGGCCCGGAGCCAGCTCTTCTTCTGGAGCCTGCCAAGCCCACGCTGGCGGTTTCCTGCCTTTGCAGAGTCAGGGCACGGAGAGGATGTGGGAGGGGCGGCTTCCGTCTTGGCAGCTGTTGCTGGGCAGGAATCCACCCCCACATCTGCCATTGGCCCTTCCCCTCCACTGGGCAGAGCAGGAGCACTGTCCCCTCCCCGGGGGTCGGTCCATTCCAACACCCAGGCTGCCCAGTGGAGGCCTCAACCACCAGCTGGGGCAGCCCCCTGGGGCCCAAGGCCACCCTGGCCCGGCTGCACAGAAATCAAGGCAGGGGACCGGCCTGGCCTCGCTGCTCTGTCACCCTCCCTGCGGAGGCTGCCTGCTGGACTCACCCCCTTCTCTCCCACCCAGGGTCGCGCCCCTTCCCAGCACCCTGTTCCTGCTGGAGGACCAGGCAGGAACCCTGGCCCTGGCTCTCCCGCCATCCTGTCTCCTGCAGTGCCGTGCCCAGTGTCCACACACAGCCATGGTCTGTCTCACGCTGTGGGGAACAGGGTACCTTCCAGAACGCCAGGTCCCCAGGGTTAGCCCAGCCAGCTTCTTCTCAGCTGCACGTCCAGCGCCCAGAACGGCACCTGGTGAGCAGATAAGCGATGCGAGAGGTGACAACACCACGTCCTCACCCACAGCCAGGACTGGCCGGCTCGCTGCCTTCCTGCGGGAGCAGGTCCTGGGGCCCAGGAGAGAAGGGGCAGACACGGTGTGAAGAGGCTACGTCACAGCAGGAAAGCCAAGCTGCTGTGGCGGACGGATGGCAGAGAAGCAGGGCAGCGAGAGCTGGCCCCGGAGCAATCCAGAAGGGCTGGATCAGCAGTGACCCCCTTTTGAAGGGCCCCGCCGCAGCCAGAGGGCCCACAGGGGTCTTCAGGTAAGAGACCATGTTGCAGGAACATAGACCTGGGTCCATATTGCTGTGTGACCTTGGCCAGGTCTCTCAACCTCTCTGGGCCTGTTTCCTCATCTGTTAAACAGGGACAACAACACGACCTTCGTAGATTATGAGTGTTCAGCGTGGTGAGGCATGAGAAGTGCTTAAAATTGTGCGTGGCACGTGGGAAATTTTAAATACGTTTTAGTAAAAGTTGCCAGTAATAACGGCCAAAGTGTGAATGTTGACAAAAGCCCCAGAAATCCTGGAGCCCGGGATTGATACCGCATGACCACACTTGGCTGTGTCATCTTGGGACATGTGTTTGTCCCTCTGGCCTCTGGATAGCCTCCCTGTGAGTTAGGGAGGGAGGGGCCTGGGCCGGTGGCCGCTGGGGTCCTGACTCTGTGCTGTGACCTTTCCGGGTCACATGGTGAGACGTCAGAGGCTCTCAGTGCGTCTCTCCAAGGCCACCTAGCTTCTGCCTTCTCTGGGCTGTAAACTGGCCGGTGACCATGAACAGGATGTTTCCGGTGAGGAAACGGTTGCCCAGGTAGGCAGTTAAGGGCTTGGGTAGAATCGCACCTTATGGTAGAGGAGAGCCGAACCCACATCGCTGCCCGCTGCCCGGCGGCCCTGCGCCCTCGTACTTGGCGGGGTCTATGAGGCCCATGTGCTTGTTTGCGCACGGTCCTCACTGGTGCTACCACATGGAAGGCTTGCCCCAGGACGGGAGCTGACCTGGAGTTTAATTGGGAATGTTCTGGAATGGGTGATGATAACCACAGGTCTGGTGCCTGAGTGGTTACAAAGTGCTCACTCCCCTTATGTCTTGTTCTTTCCTGTAGTCCGTGAGGTCTTCTCCCCACTCCACCGACGCAGATGAGGCTCCTGGCAGCAGGGGTCAGCCCAAACTCCTGGGACCAGCATGTGTTGTAAAGGCACGGCTTGCACCCACATCTCTGGGTTCTGAGCCCAAAGGCACCCCCCGCCCCAAGACCTCCTAGCACCCCACGACCGGGCCAGGGCCTGCGGGTCTTCCCACTTTCGCTCCTCTGGGGAGAAACGTCAGGCAGAAGCCACGTCCTGGTCTCCAGGGGAACCAGGTCATTCACCTATCACAGTCCAGGGGATGCTGGGAAAATCCCACTCAGATGCAGAGACCCCTCCCCCACCCCACACCTGTACAAAGAAGGGAATCATCTACCCGGGAAACAGCCCCCAGGAATTATTGCTAAATGGCCTAATTTTGGAGATAACCACCATTATAAACGTCTCATTACTCTAATTAAAGTCTCATCCATCACTGACGTGCTGTTCCCTGAAGCTGCGGGGCTAGCAGCAGCAGCCTGGGTGTGTTCTGCCGAGGGGCGCCGCCCACCCAGGTGGCCCAGCCACACCACTCACAAATGCCCCATTTCCCCCCCAGGACCCCTGCAAGCACCCTCTGTGGCCCTGTGCACGAAAGGGAGCTGGCGAAGCCAACCCCGCGCCGGACAAACCAGACTGTGACTCTGAGGACGGAAGAGGTGCCGCAACACCATGCGTCCGGGAGAAAGCTGGTGGGACCCCTGGCGCGCGTGTTTGCCTTGCAGTGTCGGGGAAGTACCTGCCCCAGGGGGTCAGCGTGCCCTCAGTCCGCTGAAGTAATCTTAGCACCCGTGAGGCCCTTGTCACAGCTCCAGGAGCTTCCTAACTCCTGCCCTGCACGTTTGGAAACTGAAGCTCGGGAGACAGGTCTCGTACACCCAGGGTCGCTCAGCTCACAGGTGACCCAGGTTGTCCTTGAGATCTGTGCATCTGACTCTAGAACCTTCCATGTAAGCCCTGATGCCAGAGAAGCACCGTGCCCCAGGTGGCAGCCAGAGGCCTGGGGGAGGCCAGGAGGAAGGATGGAGCAGGCCGGGCTGGAGCAGAGGTGGGGGAGGGAAAGCTGAGAGCCGGGGGACTGGCCCAGCTCTGGTTTGGGTGGGGGTGGGGGTGTCAGGACCTACTGGCAGGGCCGTGAGTCTGGGGGGGGCGGCCTGTGGAGTGTCTCTAGCAAGACCTTGGCAGAGACGAAGTAGGATTGGGTGTGACCCCACGCGGCAGGACCTGGGCCAGAGGGCTGCCCTTCAGGGCCAGGGGCTGCCCTCAGAGGTTGCAGGCCCTGGACAGGACTCTGGGAGCCAGGGCACAGGGCAGGGAGTAGGGGCAACGCAAGGGGACAGAGGCGGCAGGGGAAGGGGCCCGGATCTTGCAGGACAGGAAGGTTTGGACACCAGGCAGACCCCAGCACCGCAGGTGTGTATTGAGAGGGGCTGGGCTGCAGCTGTGCAGACAGAGGGTGCTGGGGGTGGGCGGAGTCCTCTCCTGGGAGGAGAGAGGAGAGGGGCGGGGCAGGTAGACTGACAGCCCCAGCCAGAAGGAAAACCCCTGGGTCTCTGGGAAGAACAGGCCCAGGGACAGACTGGGATGGGCTCAGGCCAGCCAGGGCAGCCCCACTCTCCTTCCTGTCCCCGGGAAGTCCATTCTAGTGACACTGCTCTGCTGTCTCTCGTTCTGCAGCTTTGCCTTTTCCAGAATTTCCTCTGAGTGGAGTCATACGGCAGGTAGCCCCCGGAGTCTGGCCCCGGTCCCTCACGTCCAAAGCTGCAGCGTGTGCGACAGTTCAGGCCCGTATTGCTGAGCAGCGCCCCGCCGGTCCACCCTCCCCCCGCTGACGGACAGCCAGGTCGGCCCCCGTTCTTGGCTATAAAACTGCTGTGAATATTTGCTACAACTCTCTGTGTGAACTGATGTTGTCTTCTCTCGTGGGTACCCAACAAGAAAGGGGTGGCCGAGTCACAGATCAGTACATGTTCAAGTTGATAGGAAATGGCCAAACTGGCCTCCCAAGCGGCTGACGCGCCTGCGTGCCCACCACCCGGGTCCTGTCGGGCCCCCTCGTGGACCAACCAGAAGGAGCACGTTTTAAATCGTCTTGTCTCGCTATCATAAAGAAACAGTTTGGGGCATGGGAAGGAATCCGTGTTGCATGCATGTGAGAGAACACAGTAACGACATGGAGAGCTGCACAGCCCCAGGACCACCCAGCCAGAGCCCCCCGTGCGCCCTGCCTGTCCCCTGCACCGTCCGCGCCAGGGCAGCCGCTCCCCTGTTCCGGGTTCATCGCGCCCAGAAACAGCGGTATCCTCACAGGTGCATTTGTTGCCATCGTGGCGTTGAGCCTGCTTGTTTTTAAGCCTTCTCACAAAGATCAGCAGATCAATCGCACGTTCTGGTCAGGGGGCTGTTTTTTAATTTAGTGTTAGTGTCGTTCTGGGCTGACTCAGTCTCCCCGAGTCACCCCGCGATGGCACACAGCAGGAGGCCAGGGGTGGCCCCGTCCACGTAGCGTCCCGCAGTGGACACGGAGCAATCCGTTTCCCCATTGTCCCACGGGTGGACGCTTGGACCTGCCTCCCTGGTGTTTTGCTCTTACGTGGAAGTGGCTACAAAGAATGTTGTACGTGTCCCCGGGTCTGCAGGCACATGACGTCCCGTCAGCGTGCACAGCGGAGGGGGTGTCTGGGTCACAGGCAGCAAGGCCCCATCCCTAGTGAGCTCTCTTCCTCCCCCTCCTCACAGGCACCTTTCCTGTCTCCCGAGCCCCGGCCACACGCCAGCTGCCGCGCTGGGCGCTTCCCTTGTCTCTCGCTCTGTTCTCAAACTGCTGCTGCAAGGGTGGCTGGAGATCTCAGGCCAGGATTCTGAGGCTCAGAGAGGTTAAGTCGCTTGCCCAAGGTCACACAGCTGGCAAGGAGCAGGGCCAGAGTCAAACCCAGATCCCGTGCTGTGGCACAAATACTTCCATCCCTAGGTTCCCCCTGCGGCCCCCGACACCACGCACGCTGGGGCGCATCCCTGGGGGAGGGCAGGCTGCCTGGACACGCGGGCCAGCCCACGGACCAAGACCGACCCGTGCCCAGGGAGCGTAGCAGAGGCAGGCCCGCCCCCCGCCCCCGGACTCGCATGCCTGCTGCCCGCCGCACAGGGGAGGGTGGCCAGCCCTGCCTCGCTCCCATTTTACTTTCTCTTAAGTGGTCACAGGAGAGGCCATTTTCCGCCACAGAATCTGGCGCCATCCAAGCGTCCCCGCAAATGGCCCATAAGCCCAGCCCATCCGCACACGCAGCGAGAGAAACGCATCAGGGGAAGGGAGGGAGTGGGGTTTTTTCTCTTCCTGGGGTTAAACATCCCAGTTTGAGGTAAAACAAATTCCTCACTGGAGCTTATCACCTCCAGCTGGGCCCCAGAAAGCCCCATTTAACCGGACTGCTTAGCACTGAATCACACTAACGAGGCCCCGCGCTGGCCTCCTCCCCCACTCGCTGAAGGCCAGTCCCAGGGGACAGGGCAGGGCATGATGGCTGCGGTGCTGGAGGCTGCAGGGACAAGGGAGGGCTGCGGAGGCCTCCCTCCTTGGACCATGGAAGACGGTGTGGTGTCTGCTTGCGGGGGTCAGGCAGAAAACTCCCCAGTCCTCTGCTCGGGGCCCTACTGTGAGCCAGAGAGACACACACCAGGAGAGGCCATTGCAGACCTGAGCATGCTCGGCACCCCTGCCCTGTCCCCACGTAGGAGGAGGACACCCCACTCTCCCAGGGAGACGCAGGCACCCGGGGACCCACCATTCGGGGTTCAGGTGGATTCTGGCCAGCCCAGCACTGTCCAGCTGACCGAGCCAGCTCCACTCCCACCCTAGCCCCACCCCAGGCCCTGTGCTGCAAACTCTCCCCACGTGCAAACCCAGCCCCCTGAGAAATGAGGAAAGGAAAGGAGCGGGGAGGGAGAGGGAGCCAGCAAGCAGGCACCAGCCTCCTGAGTGGACGACATGACCACGTACTTGGGTGTTATAATGTTTTTTAAATTTTAACAGAGAGAGGAGGGGAGGGGGGAGAGAGAGACATTGATTTGGCTGTTCCACTTATGGATGCATTCATTGGTTGATTCTTGTATGCACCCTGATCGGGGATCGAAGTTACAACCTTGGTGTACCAGGACGATCCTCTAAGCAACTGAGCCAGGGCTTGGTTGTTATAACCTGAAGAGGTAAGAAAGAATCTTCCCCAAACAGGGTCCTGTCACAGAGCTTCACCCTCCCTGACAATGTCAACTTATTGTTCCTTTTAGCAAGGCACTGAGAAACCCTGTTTAAAATGAAAGAATAATATCTGAGAACAGCAATACATTCATTCACTAGCAACCATTAACACTCTAGCAAGAATTAGAAGCCCAGGTAACCCAGTCACTCATCTGCAACTTGGAAGGGCTGGGGCGCCAGGAGGAGAAGCTGTGCCAGGAGGCGGGCTGGTGTCAACTATGGCACTCACCTGGGTGGGTACCCATCACCCTACTGAGGACAGGAGGTCTACAAGGATCTCCGTCTGGAAATGCCACTGCAATAAGTGGTCCACACTCTGCCCGCCGCTGTGGTGACAAGGATCTGGTGTTTGCTTGCATGTTTTTGCTCTTTCATTCAGTTCTTCAGGATATCCATCCCCTCTGTGGATTTGCAGGTCTCGGTCCTCTCGTTCTCCCGATGCTCTGGTCTCCTCCCTGCCTTTCTCGCTGGACATAAGCTCTCCACGCCCAGAGTGCACACCCATGGCTGGTGCTCTATGTCTCCCTGAGCCAGCCAGGTGCTGCGGTTGCTTACACACATGTCTCATCCACCAGAACCGCACTTTCTAGTTTCCTCAAGCATTCAATGCACTGGTGCATTTAACCCTCATAACCACCTTCTACAGGGGGTGTGGTGATCACCCCATTTTACAGATGAGGAAACTGAGCTTTCTGCATTCTTCTGGCCGGGCCCCAGCTTTGCATTCCTCCTTCCAGAATGCTTCCCGGCCCATTTAATCCACCACCCCTCCCTCTCCGGGGCTCTTGAGCAGCCTTGACCAGGCTCTGCCAGCACCTCCTGCCCTGCTGCCTTTGGCTGGGGCCTGGGTGGCCTTGGGTGGGGATGTTCAGAGGGCTCCCATCGACTTTTGTCCTTGCACTTGGCTCTGTCCAGCCCTCTTGCCCTTTCACTAGCAAACAGGTTTTTGCTGCTTGTTTATTGTTCCACATTTCCCACTGCCGCTCAGCAGAAAAGAGAACAAAGCTCAGAGGCATGCCAGCAGCTTGGGCGGGTGTGCCGGCGCTGTCTCACACGGATGAGCAACCTCACATTGGTAGCTTGAAATCGGTGACGGTGGGAACATTTACACCAAGGGAATTGGCAAGTGCGGCAAATCAGGGTTTTCCCCCCTGGAGAGCTGGTTAGTAACATTTCCCATGGCCGCTTTGCAGGGCGGCCAGGCTGCCTTTCCTCCCCTTCTTCTGCCTCTGCGCTGATACTGCCTTCTCCTTCAGCCTGCCCCTCCCCTGGAGTGGGTGGGGGGACTGTCCATGGGTCTGCACTGCTCTCACTTGGCTTGAGATGACTCAGCGCCAGCCAAAAGCAGGACTTATTTAAAAAAAAAATACATGGACACTGAGCAAAACAAGGCCCCCAGTGGAGTCACGAAACACAATTTTTTCATGCAGCGAATGGGAGACAGAGCCGGTTGGTATCACTCATCATAAAATCGGGCCCTGCCAGCTCTCCTCTCATCTGCTCCCTGGGGCACCTTCCAGAAAGTGGGAGGTTCTGGGCTCCTGGAAGTGAGGGCATGTCAGGCGGGGATGCCAGTGTGACCCCGGGTCTCTCAGGAACTCTGGAGTGGGAGTCAATTACTCTGCAGGCCGGGCCGGGGTCGGAGCGATGCAGCCAACTCCTCATTGACACAGTTGCATTAAAGATTCAGGAAATAAATTTGAACAAGGATTAGCCATTCCCAGATCAAACAACCCTCGCCGGCGCTCCTCCCTGCACCAGACCCCACTGCATTATCCAAGTGCAAACAGGTGGGATGCCCCGCACCTCCCTCTCTCCTCCACCTGCCTCTTCCCGACAACGGTCTCCCACCCGCGGAGCTGGGGCTGGGGGGTCTTGCGTGCAGGGAAGTAGCCCAAGTGTTGGTCATGGCAGCAACTCGGGGCTTCGTGCAGGAGCAGTGGTGCAGGGAGCGGCTGGGGGAGGCCCCTGTTGGGCTCCCTTCCATCCCTTGGACGGGAGAGAGTCACAACGGAGCCTCATTCGTCTGCAGAGTCTGAAAGCTGAGAACAGGTGGAGGAGGGACCCCAGTGGCCCCTGCTAGCCCCACCTCTTCAGACAGACAAATCACAGGTCATGGGATGGCATCTTGATCCTGGTCTGGGCCTTGGAGAATACTCAGATGCCTGAGGAAGACAGAAGGAGGAGCAGAGTGTTGGCCTCACCCTGCAAAGGGCCGGGAAGAGTCCTTTACACACTGATGGACGGAGATGGACCGGGTGAGGGGGCCTCGGATATGCGCACTGCATGGCCGTCAGGTCCTCCACAAATGTCACATATCCATCCGCCTTCAGAGGCCATGCAGCCACAGGTGGGGGGCCCGGGTCACCTGGAGAACCCACAGCGCAGGGACAGGGGCTGCTCAGGTCTAGCCAACCGCTACTGCGGCGGAGAGAGCCCGGTGCCGCCAGCGCATCTGCTTTCTCTGGAGGCGCCGGACATGCCAGCCGGATTTTCACATGAGAACACGTGATTGTAGATGTTGGCACCCAAATTTTAAAATTAAAAAAATAGAAAAGAAAAGCATGGGCTGGCTTCTCCTGCCTCCTCCAGCGGTTTGCAACCCCAGCTCTAAACCCCCAGCGACTGGGGTGGGGGAGGACGGGCTCCATCTTTCTGCTTTCGGTTTCACAAGCCATATTTCTTCCAGGGGCTGCTGCCTTCCAGAGTAATTTGATTTTGCTTTTCTCTCACTGCCTTTGATCCTCTGCGGTCGCCAGGCAGGGTTGCTGTTCTATTTGCGGGCTCCGGTGACGGGAGGCTGGCTCTGGAAGCCGCAGCCTAGCGAGAGGGGCTCCCTCTGGGCTGCTGTCAAGGCAATTTCCGTGGCCTTCAGGGGATGGAGAACACTGTGTGGGGATGGAGAGGCTGTGGGGGAGAGGCCCCCAGGTGTGCCCGGGGCCTGCTTGGGTTGGGTGACCTGCTCCCATGTGCTGATGTGGGGCAACCAGAGCCAGAAACTGACTCCAGTGGGTGCTGCCGTCCATCCACCCATCCACTTGCCATTTATCCATCCATCCCTCCATCCCTCCATCCGGCCATGCCACAGATATTTACCAGACACCAGTCAGGTGTCAGGGCCATGCTGAGTGGTGGGAGATAATGATGGCTTGATTACGGCCCTGTCCCCACCGAGACTACATCCTTGTCTCCCCTGCCCCCCGTCCCCCGGGTACAGTGCACACACCCAGCGGGAGGACGTGCAGGCAGAGGGAGCCAGCCCACCTCCCCGGCCCGCGGGCACTCTGTGCTGGGTTTTGGAGTTTGGGCAGTGTTTGCCAGACAGAGGAGGGAACACGGTTTCCGGAGGAGGGACTAGCGTGAGAGAGAGGCAGGGCCCCTCCCAAGCCCTGTGCAGACTCTGGGCAAAGAAATCACCAGAAAAGCAGAGGGCCCCCTTCCCACGCTCCGGGCACAATCCTGAGAGAGGGCCTGGTGCTCTCTGCCCGCGGCTCAGGTCAGTCCCTGCGGCCGTGAGCCCCGCTGGCCCTGGGAGGGGTAGCCGGCAGCAGTGGACAGACCAAGGGGAACGCACTCCATCCAAGCAGGTTACAAAAAAGCCTGCGAGCATGATCACTTCTGGTAGAGGTACCCCTTCGAACTTGAACTGAAGTCTTCCATTCCTTCCCATCAAGTGTGCATGGTAGTTTTTTGTGCTCACAGCACGCGGGGGTAAACACACATACTGCAGATGAGTAAACCGATGCTCAGAGAGGTTTAGTAACAAGTCCAAAACCACACAGGTCTGCTCACAACTCTGCCCCTGGATTGGTGCTGTTTGCTCACCCACCGGGACGGAGCCATCGGCACACCCGACCGTCCTCTGGGCCTGCCAGGGGCTGCCCTCCGACGCCGGGGACGTTGGCCTTCCGCCACTTGCTGAGGAGCTCTTACCCATGCTCTGTTTTTGCTGACGGGTTCCTTGGCGTGTAATTTCCCGGGCTGGTGTTAATGAGCTGTCCTCTCCACTTCCTCTGATCATCTGTATCGTGGGGCAGATGTGGTGCCTTCTTCTCAGGGTTGTTTTGCTTCTCCGAAGGCCCCTCCATCATCAGCAAATCCACGCTCCGCTCATTATTTATGGTGCGGGAGCCCTGCTCACCTGTGCTTATCGCGGCCCTGGCAGATCCAATTTCCAAGCCTAAGAGGCTGCGGCTGTTTCCAAGTAAAATAGAAGGAGGGGGAGGGGCAGGTGGCCGGCTGATTGTTTGCAAGTCTCGCCCCACCCCTTCCTTTCTTTTCTGTGCTTCCCTCAAACCTGGAGAAGATGGTGCCCCTGTCTTACCCAGGCTCACCGGGGCGGAGGCAGCAGCTGGAGTTGGAGACCTGCAGGCTGTTTGGGGAAAGGTAGAAACGGGGCCTTCCCATGGCCCGTTCCCTGGAGCTGAGCCGCCTGGGGTCAGAGCGGTTCTTGGGAATCTCTACGCACAGGAATTCCCTGGACCGAGGTCATATTCCTAGCTCTCCCCTTGTCGTCTTAACTTGCGACCTTGGACAGGTACTGGCGGCACAGCCAGCTCAGCTATACAACGGGAGGATTAGACTGGATCAGGGGTTGGCGCACTTTTTCTGTGAGTGGCCAGATAATAAATACTTCAGGCTTTGACGGCCAGAAAGCCTCTGTGGCGACTTCTCACCGGTGCTGCCACCAGCAGCCACGGGCAATGCACACCTGAGCAGGTGCGTCTGCGTTCCCCTAAAACTTTATCACAAAGGCAGACAACAGGCCAGCTTGTTGTGGTGGATTGTTTGTGGTGGGACCTTTCGTCAAATCGAGTCTCACTTGAAACCACATAAAATAGATAAAAACACAGCTTCTCTGATTGCAGCCGGGCGGGTTGGCACCCCCCTCACCATGGCCCCTCTGGCACACCCAGCTCCCACCCCACCGGGCGGCACCCCGGCCTCCTGGAGCGGAGTTCGAGAGCCGTGGGGTGAGATGCCCTCAGGCCACTCCAACACGCTGGGACTCCTTCATTCACTCATCAGGCCATTTCCCCCGGGTACCAGAGACCCAGCCAGGAGTCCTGGGGGCGCACAGCCCTCAGACACCGCGCAGCCCCCTTGGTGAGCGGCTGGGGCATCGCCACTGAGTGGGCAGAGCCGGTGCCATTATTCCTTGGGGTCTGCCCATGGAGACCTGCCTCCAGTCCAGGCAGGACCTGACCGTGGCAGGGTTTCCTGACCGACCCCCTTGTGGCTCTTGGAGCCTTCGGGATGAAGATCACACGGTGGCGCCCTGACTCCTTGCCCGCACATTTATTGCACAGTTTTAAAGGGAAGTGGGGCTTGATGAGGGTGCATTTCCTACCTCTGCAGGTCTGAGTCACAGGAGAAAATTACCACGAGGTCCCATGAGACATCCTGGGACACTCAGCCCTGCACCAGTGCAGATCCTGGAGGCATTCTGTGAGCACACGAGTGGGTCACCGAGGGGAGTCGGGGGTCTGCGGACAGAGCCCTGAACTTTGAAGGAAAATGTGCTTCCCACAGAGCACCTCAGGATGCAACAGAAGAACCAGACTAGAAGGTGTGTCCGACCTCCCTCCCCAGGCGCTGCCGGTCTGGATATCTGCTGTTGCCTCCACTTTGGTCCCTGGGATCCCGGGTCCCAAAGGCTCCCCCGTGCCCCCCAGGAGCATACACTGAGCACCCCCTCCTCACGGTTCTGACCCACGGGCCCACCCCTCGGCAGAGCAGCCCTCCTCAGTGGGCCGTGCAATGACGGCGGCAAATCATTGTCGCTGTTCTCCGACATGCTGACCGTGCCCTCTTCCTGCGTGGCTTTCACCTTGAGTCCTAGTCTCCTGACCTCCGAACTCACAGTGGGACGCCTCCGATCCCGTAACTGAGGTGTTGTGACAAAGTCACACCAACAGGTGCCACGCTGAAGTGTAGGGGCGGTCGGCAGAGGCAGAGGAGCCGTGAGAGGGCCACACGGAGTAATGTACCACGGCATGACGCCTGGGAGGGGCTGGAGGGGACCACTTGCTCATCCCCTCTTTTTTCTCGCATGGAGGTAAAATGCACATAACACACAGCTACCATTTCGGGCCGGTGTCATGCAGTGTGCTCCCAGTGTTGTGGGCCCACCACTCAGGTCTGGTTCTGAAACATTTCCGTCCCCCCAAAAGGGAGATCCTGTCCCCGAGAGCGCCCGGTCCCCACCCCTGCAAACACCGATGCCTTTTGTCTCTGTGGGTCTGCCTCGGCTGGACATTTCCTATGAATGGGGCCCTACACGATGTGACCTTGAGTGTCTGGCCTCTGTCACTTCGCATCATACAGGCTGTTTGTCTTGTGAGGGAACGGCGGCGGGGACCTGGTAGGCCACGTGTCCTGGCCCGGCTCGCTCAGCGTGTTGCAGGGAGGACTGTCAGCCACAAGGTCGAAATGGACTGGAGAACATGTCACGGAGAACGGGCTAAGCCTGTGCGCCAACCGCATGGCAAGCGTCGCAGGCCAAGGCCCTTTGAGCGCTCTGCTGCACGCACAGCTAATCCGCGCGCGGTGGGCGGGGCCGGGGCCGGTACCGGGAATCGCCCCTTTCTGGGAGCTCGGTTGGCCCCCAGCACAGGCTTAGGTGTGAGACGGGCGCGAAACCGAGTGCCCTCCCCCGTGCGTTCACAGAGGGATTCCAGCCGGTCTTTCGCGGCGGCCGCAAAGCTTCCTCCGCGCTGGGTCGTGGCCGCAGCCGCAGGGTCTGCTTTAGGGGCCATTGCAAGGTTGGATGTGACAGTGCTGGAGAGCCGGTGAGTGCGGGCCCTGCGTCCCCTTGGCGCGTGGTGGTGTTATTGCAGCAGGAAGCTGCCTCCTCCCTCATCCCCGTCCCCTAGTCCCCTCATCCCCTCGCTGAGCGCAGCCACTCAAGTGAGCTGTGCGCCTGCTCTGGGGTCAAATCCCGAAGCGGCAACTTTGGAGAAAGCAGTGTGCCGGCTGGGGGGTGCGGTGAGGGGAAGCCGCAGCCTCCCGCCTGTGTCACCAGGTTGGTCCAAGAAGCAGCTGAGGAAGGCCAGGCCGCGCTCACTTGTGATCTGGCCCCCTGCAAACCATCCCGATTCTCTGCTTCCCACTGCCCCCCTGCCGAAAAGACTGGAGCACCCGCCTTCCTCCGGAGAGACGACGGTTCTCTGATGCTCAAGGACCCCATACACAGGACAGTTACTGGTTAAAAATGTGTCTGTCTGCTCCGCGCCTGCGCGCACATGGGAATCAGACGAGGGGGCTGCAAAACCGGCTGTAGCCAGCGCAGCCGCCTCCTGGGGAGATCCTGGTGCAGCCCCAGTAGCGGGGCCTGCCATTCTGTTTGAGTGAACTAGAACAGCCTAATTTTATTTATTTTTAATCAACCATTTCCGTGTGTTCCCTCTCGTCAAAGGAAGACTTGGTGTGTGACGTAAGACCATTATTCATCCTTAGCGCATACTCACCCAGGGAATCACAGGCTCTCGTGTTCGAGACGCCCCAGTGGCAGCGCTCCGGCCCGCGAAGTGGTGGTGAGCTCGCACGGAACGCCAGGGAGTGCAGGCGCCTCCGCGGTCAGGACCTGCTGCCTCCTGCCTCCCACACCGGGTTGGTGGGGCCTCCGGCCGGAAGAGGTGCCGGGAACCCTACCAATGTCAGCCAGCCCACCTGCCCGGCAAGCTGGTCTCCTCTGCTAGGCCTATCCTGGACCGTTGGCTCCTGCAGCTCGGGACAGACACACCCAGGTGGCCCTTCCTGGACGGCCTGGCAATGCCCCTGGCTGCCTGGTAGGGAGGCCAGCCCTGCCTGCGGTGGGCTGTGGAGTCCAGAGCCTTCACCTGCTCCCTGTGTCCACCTCTGTCTGCCACCTTGTGGTCAGCCTCCTTGCAAGGGACTCTGGAGGGCACTCTCTTTGGGTGTCATCAGACAGTTTGGACCAGTGCTACCCAATAGAATTTTCTATAGCGATGAAATACTTCACATCTGTGCTTTTCCAATATGGTAGCCCATGCGGCTGGCCATTGAGCACTGGGAGTGTTGCTCAGGGCAGGGTCCTGCAGCCGAGACCACCAGGAATGCACCTGTGGGGGCCCAGGTTGGGGTTACTACTATTTAGGGTCTTCGGTTGGGTGATCTGGGGGAGGTTCTAAGGCATCGTCTCGTCCCCATAGCAATGTGCTGCCAGCACTCTTCCCATTTTACAGGTGAGCAAACCGAGGCTCAGAGCGGTTCAGCGATGCGCCCTGAGCCACGTGGCTGACGGACGAGCACTGAGGCAGGACTTCGCCCTCTGTTCCACCCCAAAATGCGGCCTTCCCCACTTGTGTGGGCCCCACCCGAGACAGAAGAAGATAAAGAATCTTGCGCTTCATTTGCTTATGGCCACCCTGCTCAGGGCTAGCTCTTTGGGTAAAGGAGGCAGGGTGAGTGCCAGCCCCTTGTGCTGCTCCAGCCCGGGACAGCGAGTGGCTGGGAGCCGCCTGCCCAGCCGCCTCTGACTCCACGGGCCGGTTTGGGGCTCTGGAAGCAGCGCCCCCCAATCTGAGTCCTAACGGGGTTTCTGCCGCACGGCAGAAATGAACGGCACCTCCCGCCCCCTTGCCCACATGACGGTCCCCACACCATCCAGGGGATGCATTATCTGACATTAATTCCCCCGAAGCCCTTTTAGCTGTTCACTTGGTATTTCCAAACCAATTACGGGCTCAGAGTTCGCAAAGAAGGCCGACACTTGGGCTTTCCGGCAGGGACCCCTTGGCACCAATCTGAGGCTGCGGTAATTTAACAAAGAGAGAAAGCAGGTAATTTTTTAGCTTGGGGGAGGCTGCAGGCAATCGCAAACATCCCTGGAGCAGAGTCAGATTCTCTGGTTTAAAGAGGCAGCATGTTCCCTGCCATAATTGGACTTTAGAGCCCCTTTAATTTGGAGGGGGACGGGCAGAGGAGGTTAGAGATGTTATCGCCATGCCGGGCGGTGCCTCCCAGGAGCCAGCCCGCAGCCTCTGTTTAACTGCAACCGACCAGGAAAGGTCTCTCGCCCAGGCCGGCACCGGGCTGCCGGCGGTGCCCAGGCTGTGCCTGGTTCCATCCACTGGTCAGTGCGGCCAGAGGGCGTGGACGGCCAGACACTCACTGTTCATGCTCAGGCCCTGGCTGCCCAGCAGGCCATCTGTCCTGGTCCTTGTCCCCAGGGTGGACAAGATGAAACTGCAGCTGAACCCTCAATCCTGCCCCATGTCCCCAGGCGGGACCTCCAGCACCCGGCAGAGGTGCTCTGGACAGCCCCCACCTCATTAATCCAAACCCTGTTCCCAGAGAGCCCCTCTTCATGGGGACCGGGGACTGGACCAAAACCTGCAGTCCAGGGAGGAGACAAAGGCCTCTGCCGGCCTCACCTGTCCTCTGTGTCACCCCCACGAAGGGCCTCTGTGTGGAGTGGAAGCTCTGAATGAGCCTTACTCAGCAGCCCCTCCACGTCCACTTGGGTCAGTAGAGGAACCTGCCGTCCACTGGAAACACCCAAGTTCCAGCTGTTTCCTAGAAAAGCAGACGCAGCCACTGGCTCTTCTGGTCCCAGCTCTGTCCTGTCGTCAGCTAGGTTACCTGGCCCTGGAATGGGGGAGGAGTGACCGCAGGAGCTGCGTGCTGGCAAATGCTGAATGCCAGGTTCCCCCGAAAAATAAAGGCCTGACAGTGGTGAGTGCCCATTTCTGTGGTGTAAACGCTCCCACTGTGGCCAGTTTCAAGCTGCCGAAGTGACGTCCCTCAACCTGGGGTTGGGAAGAGAGGAGCAGAACCGGCTCTCGGAAGCCTGTGTGAATGCGGAGAGCAGGGGTATCCAGCCCTGACTTTCTGCTCCAGGAGACCCCCTGCCTCCTCCGGGACCCCCTGCTTATGCACAAGGGGCCTCTGTCCCATCTCCCAGTGCCTTTGGATTTGTTGGTCAGGGAGGCCCAAGCAGGGTGGGGGCAAATGTGAGCCAGGGCGGGAACAGCGCCAGCGTGGCCGGGCTGTGGTGAAGCACGGCACAGAACCCCTATGCAAAGAAAGGGTGAGATTCCTAGACGTGCCCGTAAAATGGAAGGGGGCTGGCAGTGGTCCTACCTGAGAATCAATGAAGGCCTAATGAGAAAGCAGATCCCAAAGCCGGAGAGGATGCAAAGCTAATCCCCGCCAAGGCAATTAGCCAGAAAGGCACTGTTGCGGAGGATCTGATTTCTTCGCTTATTCCTGAATCCCCTGGCTTTAGGGAACCTCAAAGCACAGGAGGCAAAGGAAAATGAAAATAAATCCTGTCTCTTTCAATAAAGCACAAAGGACTTGCGCCTTTTGGCAGGAACCCGCTCGCTTTTCCCAGACAGCAGATGCTGAACAAGGTGGGGCTAGGGGGCCCAGGGCCGGCTGGGGGTGTGGGAGCCCGGCGTCCTACCCCCATCACAGCGGGAACAAGGACCCTTGATGAACACCCTCGCCGCGCTGAGCGATCCAACCTGGAAAATGCCATCATGTATTTTTAATCTGCCTTCTCCTCGCTGAATAATGAAAGAGGGAGATCGTGAGGCTTGACTGGCATTTCTAAGGAGGCTCTGAAGGAGGCCCGGCCGGGAGAAAGTGCGCTCCATCCAGACCTCATCAGCTAAGCTCCCAGCTCACATCACCACCACCCCCTTTCTGCCCTGCCTGGGGGACCCCCTTACCCAACACAGCCCCTACTCCAAGGTGCTCTCAAAGGGGTGCATTTCTCTCAGAGACAAAGTCCTTCCGGATACGAACCAGACCCAGCTGGGAGAGTGGGAGCACGTAAAGGGGTCGGATGGAAGGCTGCGGTGGGCTCAGGCCTCGCCCGTTTCCGAGGTGCAAATGCTCCCACATGACAGGTCTCAGACCACCAACACGATGCAGCTGCCCACCGAGTTGGGAAGAGATGCGTGGAATCAGCTCTCAGGTCTAATCTTGGGTGGGGAGCTGGAGGATTGGCAAGTTCTCTAAGTCGGGGGGGGGTGAGGACAGAGGACAAGGGGAAGGGGCTTTGTGGGCTTGGGCAGAGAGCTGTCTGGGAGCTAAGTATGGGGACAGGGACTTCGGGTGGTGCGTAGCAGGGATGGTGCAGTGACCACCAGACCCCAGGCCAGCAGAGCTGAGAGTTGCTCCCCACTTACTTCACAAACCCGTTGGGAGGTCAGGATGAGGCCGCTCTGCGGACCTGTGGTGCTGCCCTCAGAACATGCTATCGACCGGGGATGAGCACTCAGGGCCCCCAGGCCCAGTGCAAGTCTCCATCCGGGGCTGCGGCCACAGTGCCAGGGGGCGTTTCCAGGCCCACCACGGCCCCGCCAGCAGCTCCCCGGAGGCCCTGAAGGTCACTGCTAGTCACTATCCAGGGGAACAAGGCCGGCCCACCCTGGGAGGGAGCCCTTGCAGGCAGAAGTGGGCCTGGCATGCAGGAACCACGTTCTGGGTGGCTTCTGTGTCTGGGCGCAGGAAGGCAGACGGAGGAAGGGCAGACGGAGGAAGGGCAGACATTTCTAACAAGAACAGAAATAAGAATGCTCTTAAGCAGCCCTGGTGGGAAGTCAGATGCTCCAGGCTGCAGAATTTTTCACGAACGAGTTCGCCATCTTATCTATAAAATGCACGGTCTGCCTTTTTGCCTTCGGTGACGATTAATCTCACTTCGCTGTTCCTTGATGTCCCGGAATGACGCCTCTGGTGTTGGGTCCCTGCCCCCTGCAAGGAGCTCTCCGCCCCTACCCAGACACGGGTGTTTGGTTTCTCAAGTATTTTTCATGTTTTTTTTTTTTTCCTCCTCCCTCTCTCCTCAATTCTTGCTGCCACCAGGATGGAGGCTTCTGTCCTCTCGCCTGTCCCTCCCGGCCCCCACTGTCATTAACGGGCTGTGGGTTGTAAAACCAACTCTGTACTCACGCTGTGAGCAAGTGGATAAAGCAAGTAGACTCAGGGAAACTCAGGTTTCTGGCACAGAAGGATGTGACTATGACTCGGGGATGTTTTTCTGCCGTCTCTCCTGTCTCTTGGCAGTCTGCTGGAGATGTGGCTCTTTCTGGGCTCCGGGGACCGCCAGGAGTCCGGCTGGAGCAGCCCCGAGAGAAAAGAGCTGGGGCCATGCGGGGAGGCGGCCAGAAACCAAGGGCATTTTGAGGCATCGGGCCCCAGGGAGCTGGACAAGTGAAAGAGGAAGGTCTGAGGTGGGGGCTGGTGGCAAAGACGGGGCACAGGGAGGGGGCGGGGGAGGGGTGGGACTTGGAGCCATCTGGGGAGACGGCGCTTCCCGGGCGCGCACAGGCCCCCTGCATCCGAAAAGCACACAGATACAAACTTCGAGGATCAGAATGGAACGAAGTACATTTAACTCACGCAGCAGAGCCCCATTTGGTCTCGGCCAATTTGCATGGCGTTTCGTGGCCACCGAACATGGCCATGAAAGCAGGACCCTCGGTGCAAATTCAGGGGTCATCCGGTTGCAAATTTAGGCGTCCCTATGACCCTCTCAGCTTTGGCAATTTACAAAAGCACTCGCAGAACTTAGGGCAGTGCTGTGCTTTTGACCACAGTTTCATATAAAGGGTCAGCACAGGGCATCGGGGGGAGGTCCTAGGTACAAAGCTTCCAGGATGCATCACCTCCTGGTGCATCCAAGCAGGAAGCTCCTTTGCTCTTCCAAACATACTACAAAGCCACAATAATCAGAACAGTGTGGTACTGGCACCATAGACTCGAATGCCTAGAATAAAATAAACCCTCCCGTATGTGGTCAAATGATTTTCCACAGAGAGGCCATGATTGTTCGATAGGGAAAGGACAGTCCTTTCAACAAATGGTGCTGGAAAAACTGGCTGTCCACATGCAAAGGAATGAACTTGGCCTCTCACCTAACACCGTATACAGACATCAATGCACAGCAGATCAGAAACCCAAACATAAGCGCCGAAACTGCAACACTCTAGGAGGAAAGCATAGGGCAGGGATTTCTCGGATATGACACCAAAGGCACAGACAACAAAAGAAAAAATAGAAAAACTAGACTTTATTAAAATTAAAAGCTTTTGTGTGTCAAGAGATACTATCAACAGAGTAGAAAGGCAACCCAGAGACTAGGGGAAGATATTTTCAAGCCACGTACCTGGTAAGGGATTAATATGCAGAGTGTACAGAGAACCTGGTGTCCTGCGTTTCATAGGGACTTCGTCTCTGCTCATTCGGGAGAGTCTGCGCAGCCCCTCCCACAGCCCCCCCAAGGTCAGCGAGGAGTGAGCCCACAGGTCTGAGCTCCGGCTCCGAGTCACCGACCAGCTGCTGGGCTCTCTCAGCTCCCGCCAGTTCTCGGGAGGTGGGAGGCCAGCCCCGCTGGGGTGCGTTGAAGAATACAGCTGGTCTTTGCTCCAGTTCCTGGCACGCAGTTTCAAAAAGTCTTGGAATTTCCTGAGTGACAGGAGGGTCTTTGTTATGCTAATGAGGTGACTCCAGGCCGGCCCCCTGGATGGCTTCCGAGGGTTGAAATGTGGGGAAGCCTGAGAGAGGCCCGCAGAGGGAAGAGGGTCCTGGAGACTGACTTTCATCACAGGGTTGATGATTTAATCACTCAGATCTGTGTCATGAAACCCCAGTAAAAACGGGGTGCTGGTCAGGGAACCTGGCAGGTCTCTAGGCACGTGTCCCAAACTGACCACATGGCCAGCTCTGCAAGTCAGCAGAGCGCATCCGGGAGGCCCGGGCAGACCATCCTCAAAGCCAGTTTGGATGAATCTGGGGAGGAAATTCGCCCTGGATCCGGGTCACCCCTGGTCCCCAGAGTCTGGGAAGGCCGAGGATGGGGCTGCCTCCGTGGAGAGCAGCCTGTGACAGCGTGGGGGGCCCACGTGGGTCAGGGGCTGCTGACTCCGCAGCTGAATGGATGTTCAGGGAGAGGCACTGTGACAACTGAGCTACAAGAGGCTTCCCAGAAGTTGTCTGACCTCGTGGAAAAATCAATGCACCTCTTGTTTTTGTCGCCTGAAATACTTCATCGGCGATGATTCTTCCCCAGGTGACAACATATTTTATGACAAAGCGTGTGGCAGGCTGCCGGGCCCCTGGTGGCTTCAGACGCAGCCTGACATCCCTTCCTGTCGTTACGGATGAGCCTCACCTGCGGGAGGCTGGGAGGCAGCGGCTCCTCGGGGAGCGGGGGAGGAGCTCACAAGCCATAAACAGCCACTTGCCATTTCCGGCAGCGGGAAGGCTGGATTCCTAGAATGTCAAGGCGAATGTCAGGGTGTCTGAGCCCGCCCCGTTCTTTACAGCCGCTGAAGCCGAGGCCTGGAGAGAGGAAAGCCCAAGGTCAGGGTAACACCCAAATGCGAGAAGTCTCTCTTCTAGCTCTGTGCATTTTCTATTCCTCTGCCAGCTTTTACAGAACGGTCCCTCCCTCCCTGCCTCCCCTGCCTTCCTTTCCAGAAATACTGGAGAGCCTTCCGTGTGCACCCCAGTTTGCAGACAGCCATCAGGGGCCATGGACAGGGGCAGGGACCAGCAGTGTAGAGAAGGTGGGAGGGGGAGGGGGGCTGTCCTCCCAGGGTTCCGCCTTCCACACTCACCCTGTCCCCTGCTAGAGCAGGGCCTCTGGGACCCAGGCAGGGCCTGAGCCGGAAGGGTGACTGCAGGGCTGGGACAGGCCATGGTCAGATGGCTTCTCTCTGTCGTCCGTGGGGAGAGCCGGAGCTCTGGGCTGCACGGGGCTCTTCCTGCTGGCCTGGCTCTTGGGGACTCGATGCTGCCCCTGGGCAGGCACCTCCTTGCCCGTCAGGAGCGGGCATGGGGCTCCTGCTGGGGGGCCTTCTGTCGTAGGACTCTGTGCTGGTGGTGAGACAAGGAGGGGACCGGGGAACCCCATTTCCTGTCCTCTTCTTCTAACCGGCTGTCATGGCTCCTCTGTCTGGGCCTCTATGGACCCCGTCTGTGCCCCGCTGCCCGGCTGAGTGGACACAGGGATGCCTCCCTGGCTGGGAGATCTAAGGCAGAGTTCTCAGCATGGCCCAGGACCCCCAGCCTCATGATAACCCTTGTGGGGGTTGTTGAAATGCAGATTCCTGGGTCCACTCCAGATCTCAAGGTTAGGACATTGAGGCTTGGGGCCTGGAAATATGCGTGTCTACCAACCCCTTGGGTGAGGCCTAAGATGCTGAAGACTTATGTCTAAATGGCAGAGCAGGGATGGAGGGGCAGCAAAGGCTGAGCCAGGCAGAGCAGGTAGAAAGCCTCTTAGGAGCCCCTGGAAGCCCACTTATTGGTTGGAGAGGAGCCTCTGCTCTTCTCTGCCCCTCAGAGAGTGGAGGGCAGCACGGGGACAGAGGGGGCCTGAGCTGGCCAGGAGGCTCTGTGGCTCAGCCGTCCCCCACGGGCGCACTGCCAAGGCTTCACAGGATGGAGGTGTCTCTCTGAACAGCCTGGGCCTGGGAGAAGCCAGAACCCCCCGGCAATTACTCACCTCACCATTTAACTAACTCAGAAATCTCCGGGCCCAGGAATTGTCTCTGGGCCAGCCAGCGGCTCCCCAGGGTCCTGAGGTTCTGGGGGGTGGGGTACAGGGACAGGGGCATAGAGAGCCTCCCCCCAAAAGGGCCATGCCAGCCCTGTGCTGGCCCCTTCCCCTCCACTCCACCGGGGCCGGCGCATGCCGGGACACCGATCTTGGCAAAGGGAAGCAGAGTGGCTGCTGCTGAGTCAATTAAGGAGAGAAGGAGGCAGGCGGGTGGGAGTTGGCAAGCTGAGTGGTCTTCGGTGCCAAGTGCCCAATGCGGTACCCACATGCCAGGTCCCGGGAGGGTGGGAGATGGGGGATGGGACTCCTCAGAGAGGAAGGCCAGCTGTTTGGAGGTCGAGTCACCCCTCGCCTGCCTTCCTGTACCTGTTAACTCAACAGAGGTGGGGTGTCTGTCCCCACTGCCAGCACTCGTCAGGCACTTCCAGGAGGAAGGAGTAGAAGCCCCACGTGTAGAAGTTCCCAGCACACGAGAGCCGTCAGTACTAAGACAGACCCTTCCTCCGCCACATGGGGAAGAGACCGACGCAGACACTTCCCCAAAGAAGATGCATGTATGACAAATAAGCACATGGGAAGAGGGGACTGCCAGCGGAAGCCACCGTGAGACCAGGACATTGAAACAGCTATGAGATGTGGACTTCATGGGTACAGTAGAATGACCGAAGTTCAAAAGACTGACCGCGCCCATTTGGATGATAATGTGAACAACCACTCTCTCTCTCTCTCTCTCACTGCTCGGGGAAATGAAAAGCGGGCAGCCATCGGTGGTGCGCTTGGGCAGTCTCTCACAAAGTTAATACACACCTCCCGTGAGCCCCGCAGTTCCACACCTCAGCCACTGCTCCAGGGGAGCGAAGGTGGAGACCCACACAAAGCTTCGCAAGTGAGGACCTATAGCAGCTCATTTATGATGCCGCAAGCTGGGAATAGCTCCAACTCCCATCCACGGGGACACCAGACGTGTTACAGGCAGGGGCAAACGTAGGCTTGAGGTTGTGAGCTCGTGAAATGGAGTTCGTTTCTTCTCTGCCTCTTTATTAATTATTGTATTATTTTTCCACACAAACAGCTATAAGCCTATTTCTGCTTCCCCCTGGATAGTATACTCATAGGGTGGAATACCGCCCAGCAATAAACATAGTGAATGCTAATTTGGATATATGCAACATGTATGCATCTCAAAAGCACAGGTTAAAAAAAAAAAAAGCACAGGTAATAAACTTTCAGTGTCCTGGTACAATTTGGTTTTAGGTAGTTAATTACCCTTTAACAAAATTTCAAACATAAGAAAATAGCTATGCTATTTTATATTTTGCATACAGTTGCCATTTCTGATATTTTTGATTCTTCTGTGTAGGTCCAAACTTCCATCTGTTATCATTTTCCTTTTGTCTGAAGGACTTCCTGTAGACTGGCAATTAATTCTCTAAGCTTTTGTATGTCTGGAAAAAACTCTTTATTTTCATTTTAAAAAACTATTCTGCCCTGGATGGCTGGCTCAGCTGGTCAGAGGGTCGATCCATACACCGGAAAGGTTGTGGGTTTGATCCGTGGTCAGGGCAGGTACAGGAGGCAACTGATTGATGTTTCTGTCTCACATTGATGTCTCTCTCTCTCTCTCAAATCAATAAACATATCCTCAGGTGAGAATTAAAAATAATAAAATCTGAAAACTATTTCATCTTTATAAAACTGTTTTCACAGGACGTAGAAATCTAAGCCGACAGGATTTCCTTTTCTTTCCTGTTCTTTGAAGATGACGTTCCAGTGTCCTCCGGCTCGCATTGCGTCTGGGGAGAAGTACGCCATCACCCTTAGTGCGCCCCACTCCCTGCCCGGTGGACTGCTTTTACAGTTGCTTTTATGATCACTGGTTTTCCACAATTTGATTATGATGTTTCTTGGTTTGATTTTGTTTATGTGTTCTTTGTTTGAATTTTATGGATCTTCTGGGATCGGTGCTTTATAAATTTCATTCAATTTTGGACATTTTTGGTCATTCATTTCCTCAGCTATTTTTTCTCCTGTTGCAGATACCTTCCACTGCTGACGGTACCCTTCCACTTCTCACTCATGCTTATTTCATTTTTTCAGTTACTTTTCTCTCTATATTTTTGAATAGTTGCTATTCCTTTGTATTTATGTTTACTATTCTTTTCTTCTTCTGTGTCTAATCAGTTGTGAATCCCATCCAGAGTATTTTTCATCTCAGATAATGCATTTTTTAGTTCTAGAAGTTCTATTTGCCTCTTAAAAAATGTCTTCTATTTCAACCCCAACATCACGCTCATGCTTTCCTTTCCTTTTTTTCTTAGACTGGGAATCAAACCAGCAACCCTTTGGTTCACAGGCCTGCACTTAATCCTCTGAGCTATGCCCGCCAGGGCTGTGGCCCTTTCCTTTACTTTTTTAAACACATAAATTATATTTTTTAGCAGCTGCTTTAATATCCTTGCCTACTGAGTTTATTAGGTGTGTAATTGCTGGATCGATGTCTACTAACTGCTTTTTTCCATGTTATGAGATCTGTTTCCTGCTTCTTTGCCTGTCTGGTAATTTTTTATCAGATGCCAGACATTGTTAATTTCTGTGCTTATTCCTTTAAATATTTTTGGACTCTTTTTGTGGTTCATATTAAGTTCCTTGGAAAAGAGCTTGATTCTTTTTTTTCAAGGACTATTTTAAAACTTTGTTTCATAAGTCTATAATGGCTTTTAGTCTAGGGCTAATTTAGCCACCCCCCCCCCCATTCCCCCACTTTCTGAAGCAATGCCTTTCTGAGAACTTGGCTCCACTGTCCCTATAGTAGGGGGCCTTTCTACTGAGCTATTCCTAGGTCCCTGTGGGTTCCCGGGATTGTTCCTTCTGCTGCTTCCCTTCCCAGGTCTCACCTCCTCTCACAGACACCAGTCAGTGCTCGGTCAATAGCTTCAGGTGGACTGTCTGCAGATCTCTGAGGACCTCTGGAGTTCTGTGTGTGTGTGTGTGTGTGTGTGTGTGTGTGTGTGTGTGTGTGTGCGTGCATGCGTGCACGGCCTTCTCCCTCCCAGGACTCTGTTCTACAAACACCCGCTGCCTTGGCCTTCCCGAATTCCAAACCGTCTCTCCATAGCCTGATGAGATCTGTGTGGTCCCCACTTCCTGTCCTCTCTCCCCAGGCTGTGAGCTGGCGCATTTGTGGGTCTCATCTCCTTTGTGTTTCCTCTCTCAGAGATCGCCCTCTGCAGTGCCTGCTGTCCGATGTCTAGAAACTGTTGTTTCATATAGTTGGCTTATTTTTAGTTAAGGCAAGAGAGTAAATGGCCAAAGTTTTCATTCTTTACAGTTTAATGGAGAGCAGTAGCAGGTACATACGTATTAAAATACGTGTCATACTACCTGCCGACCAGCAAAGGTAAGTGCTGTAATTGCCTATAGCCAGAGAAGATCACTTCTACCTGTTGGTTGGAGGTTTTTATCACGGAGAAAGCATCATTCTCTACCACAGAAACTGCTCAGTCATGACCCACGATCTCCATTTCCAGCCCAGATGCAATCCTGAATTCTGGACCCCCATCCACGCAACCACATTGGGTTCATCTCTGCTTGGACACATCCCCAGCTCCCCAGCCCCTCACGCTCCAGATCTGAAGATACCCATGTGTCTCTCCGAGTCCTGTGTCTTCAGGCTCTCTCCCTCTGCTGCCAGCTAGGGATCCTTTGAGACCGAACCCCTTGTCGCTTCCATCAGAAAGTTTTCCCACTCTCCCAGCCTCGCCTCACCTACCTCCATCCCCTGGCTGGCCCTGGGCTCCCCAGCCGCCTTCTCTAGCCTGCCCTGTGCCTGTGTCTGGGAAGGATGTCTCTCAGAGCCCTGTGAGTCCTGGGAGGGCTGGACAGCATGTTCTTTCCGGCTATACCCTGGGCTACTCCAGTTCTCAGCACCTAGCAGAGGTTCCGTAAATGTTCCTTAAGTGATCTCCCAGAGGGTGATTGGCAGATAGTGATCGAACAGGTGACCCAATTGTAGAGGAATGAAAAAAATAAACCTGACAACAGTCCTGCAATTAATTCCCGTGATGGGGGTCACGAAACTCTTCCTAAAGGGACGACTAGTAAATATTTGAGGCCTTGGGAGCACTGCGGTCTCTGCTGCAGCCCTTCCACCCTGCCCAGGAGAGCATGCTGCGCTGCGCAGGCCAACGAGCACACGGTGCTCCGGGAACTCTCTAAGGACCGGCAGACTGGTTTTGGCCTGCAGGCCCTGCTTTGCCTTCCCCACCCTAAACGGAGCCCAGCTGGGCTTGGCCCACCCAACGGTCCCTGCTACGGACATCCACTCACCTGTGCCTAGAGCCCACTGCCATGCCCCTCCCCTCACACCGTGACTTCCTGTATTTGATTTTAACTACCAGCCCGAGTGGGAGGAGCCTGAGTTCTGCTCCCGCTGGTTCAGGGGAGGGTGAGTGTGGAAACAGGGAGAGGGCCAAGCGCCCTGGGGAGAGAGCAGGAAGATTGCTGTCCTTTGCGCTGACAGGTCCCAACAGACACACTGTGTGTGTACCTGCTTGTGTGCTTGCTGCTTGCTGGTGCGTGCACATGTGTGTGTGTGCATGTATATTTGTGTGCTTATGTTTATGTATCTGTGTGTGTGCTTGCCCATGTGTGCACATGTGTGCTTGTGTGTCCATAGACATATATGTGTGTGCGTGTGAGCGCAGACACTTATGCTCGTGAAGGTGGCTTAGCCTGCCGGGGCCGCATTCGCGCGTCTGCTAAGAACCACTCGGTGTGTGGTTTATTCCCACCACACAGGCGGTGGGTTTTGTTTTGTTTTGGTCTTTTGTTTTTCCAGCCCATTTTCCCCCCCTTCCCCTCCACACCCTCGGGTGCCAGCAGCAGCAGCCAAGTCCTGCAGAGTCTGAGGGGCGGCAGGAGCCCCGCCCAGGGCAGAGCTCGGAAACAGGCTGTGGGGATAGGAAGTGGTGCTAGCAGGGAACATGCTCGAATGATAAAGCCAGCCGAGTCTCATCCAACGCAAATGTATAACGTTCGAAACAGCGAATGGGTTTCTAGTTCACTGGGGACAGAGCCCCGGGCTGGGGGCAGTCAGGTCGCCCCCAGCCCCGCCCGCCCGCCCCTCTCGCCCCAGCCATGTGCTCTTCTTTCCGTGGGGACAGTGCCCCAGTCCTGTCCGCCAGCCTCCCCAGACTTGAGGTTTGCAGCTCCAGACACACTTTGTAAACAGCGCCGGCTGGACACATGTAAGGAATTAGAGAAGCATTTCTCTGGGTTCTGGACCCGAGGCTGGGCCTGAGATGTGAGTGACGCTCTGTTTTCCCTGGCAGAGGAGCCTCGGGAGGATGGAGGCAGCTGCGGCGAGATGGGAGACCAGGACGGACAGGGAGAAGACGCTTGGGCTTGAGATTTTCATCCTAAAATGGAGCCATTGGTGGAGGGTCCGGTGGCCCTCGCGGGTTGGGGGACAGCGTGCTCCTGTCCCCTCCCTGGCCTCCTCCCCTGCCTTCTGCTCATTCCATTGTTCTGGAGCCACGCGCACAGCTCCTCTCCTGGGCTGCTGCCCCTCCCTGAGATGGAGGGACCGCGCCTTTGGCTGAGGGGCACTGGGGGCCCACAGTGACCAAGAGGCCTGGCGGGGCTGCCACCCTGTGCCAAGCATGCAGTGGAAGCACCACGCTCGTTTTTGAAAGTCAAAACCCCTCTTCGGGCTCCCCTTGAGCCCCTCTATTATCCTTAGGCCATTCGGTAGCTGTTGCTATGGAGACCACAAGCAAAATGGCATGCAAATCAACACCAGCAATAACGAGGGTGGTGCAGTGGTGGGGGAGGGCAGGCACCGACACCTGCAGCCTCTGCAGAGCCCTGCTGTGGAGGGAAGGGCTGGGGAGGGTCCAGGCACAGGACGAGGAGGTTCCAATCCGACCCGGGAGCCTGTCTCTGTCCCAGGTGTCCGGCCAGTGCAGAAAGGCTGGCTGCCCACACCCAGCCTCCAGCATCAGTAGGAGCTGGGGGTGGTATAGAACACGTGGTGGGGAGCTGGCTCTTGGGCAGGGCCCCCACCCCAGGCAAAGGCCCTCTTGGCCAGGAGACACCTGGCTTACTGCCACTTCGGGATGAACCCTCCCAGCCCAGGTCCCAGGGCTCAGCCGCCCCTTCCCCTTGGAACAAATTCGCAACGCAAAGAGGCAATCGAATGGCTTGATTTCTGAGAGGAAAAACCGCAGCTCCCCGACCCTGCCCCCACCACAAAATAAACACGTGCAACCGAGGCTTCTTGATTGAAATAAGGTCTGATTCTGCGGAACAAAGATTTTTTTGGCTTTTCCCTTTTTCCTGAAGGTTTCCCAGTCAAAGCTGATCAAAGCCACAGCAGATGTGCTGAAATGGACCCCATGAAAGCAGAGCCCCCGGGGCTCCCTGGCACAGCCTGAGTCTGGGCACCAGCGCTGATGTTCCTGGCAGTGGCTCGAGAAGCAGGGACTGGCACTGAGCGGGGGACCGCCAGCTTGGCTGTCCAGTCGTCAACCCAAGCTGTGGGGCTTTCTAGATAAAACGTGGGGCCTGCAGAAGTCTCTGGAAGCCTGGGCTGGGAAGGCCCGTGTCACCCATTCTGCCTGGGGCTCCGCGTCCTCTACCAGCCTCCCCACCCCCAGGATTCCGAATCTCCGCAGGCTCTGCAGTCACCCGGCTTTGCCTGCTGAAGCCTTACGTTTGATGAAGGTGGGGCTCCTGTCGGTCAGTCTCTGTGCTGGTGCTGCCAAGGGGCCCCTGCTTTTCTCGGGAGGTCCCCCCATGGCCTGCGCCACCCAGGACCTGCCCTGCTCCCCTCAGTGTGCCCCCCTCCCCCTCCTCCAGGTGTCCCGTGCTGATGGAGGCCTTCCAGGGGTGAGGTGACGAAGGGAAGGCCCCACAGCCCCCTGCACACACCCCCATGTGCACTGGGGAGCCGAGGAGCAACTGGAAAGGGTCAGGCCAGGCTGCAGAGACACAGTCACCATAGTCACGGGGCCAGGAGCCCCCGTGAGAACAGAGTCAGGGGCTCTCCTTTTCTCCACAATCGGTCTTGGAGACGCCGCTGCTCCAAGGTGCTTTGAAACCAGCGACATCTGTCCCTCTCTGTCCCCCTGTCTGTTCTGGCTCCTCTGTGCGCTCCCTCCTCTCTTCATCCAGGAGCGCCCATCAGTCTTCTTGCCCTTGACCTTGGTACTGCTCCCTCCTGCTTCTCTCTCTACTGTCCTCTTCATGCAAATGGAGCTGTCCCTGCCCCCCAGAAGGACCCGTGGCCCACCTGGCCCTCACCCACGACCCCCATCCCTTCTCTTTTCAGGGTCATGAAGCAGAGAAGACCCCTGCGCTGGGCTCGGGCCACATCAGTGACAGGCAGGCCAGTCATGGGCTCCAGAGTCCAGGGCAGCACAAGCATAGGAAAGGTCATCTGGCTACTGCCCTGTGAGCGGTGGGGGTGACCCTGACCTTGAGGAAGGCTCCGGGAAGCCCCGAGAACCTCGCCAGGCCCACCGGTGAGCACTGAACTAGAAGGCTAGAACGGGCTGCGGTGGGACCGTCCCTTCAGCATCGTGGCTGCCCTGCAACCTGTGCCCCGACTCGGGCGGGCCGGACACTGTGGCGGCAGCTGTGCCAGGGTTGCTTGGGGCCACCCGGAGCTTCCCAGGGTCCCTTCTCTGGGACCCTCAGGCACTGTGTCTCTCCTGGTCCAGTCTGCGGTGATAAAGGAGGCAGGGGAGGGAAGCGTGGCCCCAAAGCGTGTGGCCCCTCCTCCAGGGGGAGTTCTACGTGGGGGCACAGAAGGCCTGGTGCCCAGCACTGCGTCAGGTTCCTGCTCTGCACTGTCTGGACCGAACGACGCAGGGCCAGCCGCTCAAGCTCCCTGCCCCTCCAGTGCACCAACCTGACCGCCCACGAGCAGGGCTTGGGACTCACTTTCTGCAGCATCGTGGGCATCCCGGGCCCCCTCCCAGTGGGCTCCCCAACCCAGAAGAGTGTTCAACGGCCCCGCAGGCAACTGACTAGCAGGACCCTGGCTTTGCTACCAGGAATAATGGTGCCGGGGCAGGCACCGGAGCTGGGGGGCTGCGCCTAGGCCGCGCCAGCAGCCCAGGAAGGCCCCTTGCTGAGAATGGAGCAGCCGTGTGCTTTTCCACAGGGTGGAAGGCTCACCTCCCTCGGTGCTCAGGGGAGCAGCGCCCAAAGGCACCTGTGACGAGGGCGTCACTCACTTGGCAGGAGACCGGCAGCATGGACGGCAGTGTCCAAAGTGGCACCAGCCAAGGTGTTTGACAGGTCAGCATGGTGCTCGCTCCAAACTAAATCGCCCAGGCAGGCCACCAACACATGCTCCCTGGGCACAGAGAGTGGCCAGTTCTGCCACTTGCCAAATCTACATCGTGTGTAGTGCCTGGGACAGTGGCAGGACCCGAGGGGACAGGCCATGCGCTCCTCCCAGGACCACCCGCGGTTGCCATGAGTCCTGTTCCTCGAAGGCGGATAGAGATGAGGACCCCAGAACGGCCCCCACGAGCTGGGCCTTGTAGCCAGCATTGCAGGCACCGCATGTTCACCCAGCAGAGAGGGACACGGCAGTCCAGCAGGGGTCAATCACTTGCCCAAAGGCATGGCGCTGTCAGGTGGCAGGACAGGATCTGAACTCAGGTCCCTGCGTCCTCACTCACGGGACTTCTGCGTGACCACGCTCCGAGAAGAGGGGCCCCACACACGTGCCATCGGTATTCTAGCAGCTTCCATCACGGAGGACTTGAGGCTTGGGGCCGGGGGTGTCCTACCACTCAACGTCCCTTTATGGAGCAGCCACGCCTGCTGCGGCCTGCGCTCCGGGGTGAGGCCCCGGGCGCTCCCTGCACCTCGCCCGGACAGGGCCTGGCGCCCTGGCTACAGGGTTCCTACAGGAGGGCGTGGCTTCCAGGGCAGAAGGACCCATAGTCTCTCCCGGGTGTGGCTCATTCCCTCGTGGCCAACACACAGGGAACCGACGGTTTTAAGCAGAGTCGATGTGTTTTTGCACAGATTTCCTCCTTGAACCCTTCCAAGGCCCCTGTGAGGTACATGGGCAGGGGTGGCCTCCCCCCATTTATGGACGAGAAAGTGAGGAAGGGCCGGGACCTGTGGGAGGCCCCACAGCTAGGATGGGGCTGACGGGTGGACCTCAAACTCGGGCTGGCCGCTGGCCTGCTCCTAAGCCAGGGTCCCAACTATGACTGTCCTCACCCCTCTGTCTCCCCGAGTGGGCTCCCTGTTTTTAAATAGGTTGCCAGTGTGGCTCAGTTGGTTGGAGCACTGTCCCATAACCAAAAGTTTGCAGGTTCAATTCCCGGTCAGGGCACGTGCAGGAGGCGACCAGTAGATGCTTCTCTCTGACATGATGTCCCTCTCTCCCTTCCTCTCTCTCTCAAACGCAACGAAAAAACATCCTCAGGTGAGGATTAAAAAAGAAATAAATAATAAATAAATAAAGACGTTGCCGATAAAACCGAACATGTTAAGTCAGTGTGGATGCGTTTCCCGACTGGTCTTCAGCAAAAACACGCACCCCTGCTGTCAGCAGCTCCTGCTCAGCGTCCAGCTCTGGGTGGACGCCAGGACACCCAGAGCTTCGACTTGCCTGCCTCGGGTCACGTGAGGGTCTGTGCCGCCCGCCCCCAAGTGCCGGGCGCTGTTCGAAGTGCTTCAGATACGCACGGGCGAGCTCGAGCTCCCGCCCTTCCCCTGCCCTTCTCTGCCTCGCAGGTCCCAGGCAAGCCTGCTCTAGGTCCTCCGTGGGTTCCGCCCCACGCACCACCCCACTCCCCCACAGACCTCCGCTCCTGCGTGTCCCGCCACCCCGTGTCACCTGGGTGCAGGAGCCCCTTCGGACGCCACCGACAGATGCTCAGTGTTTGTGGAAACAAGCACACGAGCATTTCTGGAGGCCGCTGACCAGGACTGAACAGAGACGGCACAGCAGCAGGGGGCCCGCGAGGCCCAGCTGGCAGCGCAAGGGCTGGCATTTATCATGTGACATGCGCCACGGGAGCAGGACCTATGAGTCCCCTTGGCCGCCCTTAGCCTTTGCCTGCTTTCCCAGGCAGGCCGCTGGGAACTGACTCACCCCCGCTGCAAAGCGCCCGGCCTCCCCCTGCAGCGCTCCCGCGAGGGACTGCAGCCTGGAGACCCTGGGCGCTGGCAGCCGTGGCCATCCTTGGACCAGGGCTGTTTGTGGCTTATGTGGTGGAGCAGCAGTCATTGTCACTTTTGGAACCCAGGGACCTTCAGCTCTGGGGAAGGCAAGGCCCCTCACCTGTCCTGGAAGTTGCCTGTGACCAGGTGGGGTAAGGGACAGGGCAGTGTCTTGGGGCCGGAGCGGGGACATGGTACCCTCATTGAGGCCACTCTGCCACGGTGTCACCTGCTTTCTCCCAGGAGGCAGTGGCCGCACTGAGCTCTGCCTGGTTCCCAGGAGCCAGGCTGCTCCGATTGGGTGTGGCTGCCTTAGAGAGGCCATTGTCATGTCCTGTCCCAAACATGCACACGCTCATGTGCTCGCACGCATGTGCATAGACACACGCACACTCAGCACGGACGCAGAGAGGCAGGCTGGCCCTTGGGGGACAATGCCAGCCAACCCCCTCCCCTTGGTGAGAGAATGCTGCGCCCCATACGTAAGCTGTGGGGCAGCAGATGCGGCTCTCGGCTCCTCTGCCCCAGGGAGCAAAGATGTGGAGAAAGGAGCGGCTCGCAGTGTACGCGACCGCAGCCCATGCCCGCCGAGCCACGCGCGCCGCCCCAGTCGCTCTCCCATCATCTGGAATGAGAGTACCGGCCTCTCCCGCTTTATGTTCTGGTGAAGGAAACCGGGGCATCCATTAATTACCCGATCCGTATGTAAAGTGTCACACATAATTTTTCTGGAGCCAAAGGGTTCTGGCTCTAAGACCTGTGTCATCTCTTAATAATGATGTGGAGCGAAGGGAAGGAGGACCCTGGGCTCCGGGAGGGACGGCCTCGCCGAGCACTCACCCGGGCTCCCTGTGTGGCGGAAAAGGACGGAAAGCTCCAGAGACAGAGTTAAGAGATTGATAAAGGACCATTTCCCACCAATCACAGTCTGTTAGGTAGAGAAATGAGTGGGAATTCAAAGCAGAACCGGAAATAAGTCTGTGCGACAGCGTGCAGGGTGTGAGCTAGATGAGAAGAAGGACTTTCTGAGAGGAGGGAGAGTCACAGACCTGGTCAAGTGCCCCGCAGCAGGACGCTTCATGACCGACCAACGGACCGACTGACCGACTGCACCAGGGAGGGAACGTCTGGCCCTGGGCAGGGGAAATCGCCACGATGGCCGCTAAGGGACCAAATCATAGGAGGGTCACAGCCCAGAGATGGCTTTACAAATGTGTCCTGGGGGCTGGGGTGGGGGAGTGGATGAGGAGACAGAGACACCGGGTGACAGGGAGAGACAGAGACACAGACAGAGGCGGGGACCTCACGCTGACCAACGGTTTTGTCCAAAGAAAACATCTTAACCTCTAACAGACCTCCAGGGGGCCAGTCCCATTCCCCAGGGGGCCTCATAGAGTGCTGGTGACTTTGACCCTGGCCTCTGGAAAGGTTAAAGCAACACAGGAAAAAGCAAGGCACAGCTTCCCCTTGGTGACCACCTCCTCCACCCCAGCCAGATTTCCTTCCCTTGGACCTGGGGGCAGCGGGGAGGGCGGCTGTTCCCCCCAGTGCTGACTCTGGAGACGAGGACTGGATGATGAGGCAGTGACAGGGTGGGGTGACAAGACCACTGCCGCCTGCAGAGCCCTCTCCCACACCTCACCGCAGCCCGTTCTCACCGTTACCCTGTGCACAGGTCCTCTCCTCAGCTCCATTTCACAGAAGAGAAGACCGAGGCCCAGGGCCACACCTTGAGTGACGGTGGGCTTGTCGAGGTGCTCTGACTCCGGTCTGGCCCTGCACGAGGCCACGCTGCCACCCCCACCCCAAAGCACTGGAGGTCCCTCGTGCACAAGGGAGCACCTTTCTGGGTCATTCACATGTCTTCATGCCCCCATCGGCCTGCGTCCTGGCTGCCTGGTCTCCTGGATCCCATGGAGGCTTCCAGACCACCAGGGCCGCCCAGCTGGAGTCCCGGAGCATTTAAAGACGGATTTCCTGCACTGTGAGTGTCCACATGATGCCCTCCTGTCACCTGACCTGGGGCTAGTCCATGGCGAATGGAGAAGAAAGAGAAACAGCTGCCTCCTCCCTCCAGGTGGCTTCCCAGCCTCTCCTGCTACTGGGACATGAGCTCACACCCCAGAGTGGAGCAGAGCACACACCACCGACAGGACTCCCGGGGTCGCGAGCACCCGCCACGGGCAGATCTTCCGAGATCAGCCCTTGGCCCAGTGCTGGGCCGGGGGCACCCGTCTCCGGGCACCTGTTAAAGCACAGACGCACTCCCGCCCAGGGCACACCTCGGCAGGCCCAGGCTGGGCCCAGCAGCTGCCCGATGCTCACGCGCAGCCAGCTGGGGATCTGTGTCCTCCCCTCGTTTCCCGGACCGGGTGTGAGCGGGCCTGGGGTCTGAGCAGCTCACGTGAAATGACGACTGTCTTTCCTGTGACACCTGCTTGGGATGGCTGCACCCCGGGGTAGGGAACTGGGTCCCCGTCTGGCCCAGCTGGGGCTCCGCTGCTGGGACAGAGCTGCTCCCACACCCCTACCACTGGCTCTGAAGCCCCCACCTCGCCACACCCAATCCCATTCCAGGAAGAGCGGCAGCCATTCTGCCTTGGCGGGCCCTGACCACCACCACCTAGCTGACCTTGCCTCAGTTGGACCTGAGGCTTCGATGACTCGGGAGAGGGGCGCCTTCAGAAAAAGAATGCGAAGTTACAAATGGCAAAAGAGGACAAGTCCTGTGGGAGTGAAGGGCCTGGGCTTCCGCGGCATTCCCAGGGGCGCCCTGCTCCGCACCGGGAGGCCATGGGCACCTGGCACACAGACGGGCCTGATCCCCGACCGCCTCTGCTCTAGGCTTCAGTGGGCAGCGAGGTGGCCCAGCCAGCCACCTCCTCGCAAGCCCCAAGTGCCCCTGGTGCCCCGTCTCGGCGCTGGCACTTTCAGGGATGGGAAGCCCATATGAGGGGGCAGAGTCTGCATCTCGGGAACCTAATGGACGCGCCCATGGCTCCTGGCCTCCCACCGGCCTGTTTCCCAGACCCTGGTCCTCACTGAGCCCACAGCGCGTGTGCTCACAGCTCTCCCTGCGGTCCAGCATCTAGGAGCCCGGTGACCAGGTTTCCCGGCAGCCCTGGATGCCCGGCCAGGAGCTGCTGGTGCTGCCACACCCTGACTCCCACAGGCCCTTCCCCCCCACCCTCCGAGGCCCTGTCCCTCTCAGCCCAGCCCCTCCCTGCCACCACGTGCTCTTTAGGGAGGAGGCTGAACCTGCAGGGAGAAGCGGGAAGGGCAGGGAGGGAGGGCTGCTTTCTTGTTTATCTCCTGCTTTCTCTCTCTGGCTCCCTCACTCTCTCTCCTTCCTCAGAAATCTCTCCAGCCTCTCCCTCCTCTTCCCTCCTGCCTCTTCCCTCCATTACATCTTCCTCCCATCTCCTGGAATGAAAACAATTCTCCTGTGCCACCTCCTCCCGCCCCCTCCCAACCGTTTAAGACCATCGCATTCAATAACGCTAATCACAGGTCTCGCACCGCCGCCTGCTCCCCGTTGGGGACGGAAGCCCAGGGTCACCGGCCCCTCCGCGCGCTGGGCTTCGCCAAGTCTTTCCCATCGCTGAATTCTGACAGGTCCCTGCGTCCGCAAGCCCTTGGTGGTATGTTCTTTAAAAAGTGGCACCCGTGGCAGACGGTCCCAGTGCCAGTTCTCCACCTCAGCATATTAAGTTGTGGCCGAGGTGCCCTCCTAGGGAAGGGGAAGGAAGGCTCAGCCTCCTCCTCCCGCCGGCAGGGCTGCAGCGGGAAAACCTCCAGCCCCCCCCCCGCCCCTCCCCCCGCGGCTCAGCCAACCCTGGCGCCTCCTGCGATGGCAGCCCATTGTCCTTTGTTCTCCGCGGCTTGCTGGTCCCGATCACCTTCCCGAAGAGCGTCTGTCTCTGCTCCTGAATCATTTATTCTTCATGACTTGATTAAACAGAAAGGTGCCACATGGTCCTCCAGGCAGGGGCGGGTGGGTAAATGGGGACAGTGGAAGGCTCCAGAAGGGGGCACTCGGTCAGCTGCACCAGGGCAGAAGGGGGGCCTCAGTCCCCTCTGCCCTCTGAACCTGCCACACTCTGCTGGGCTCACCCCTGTCCCATTCACCCTCCAGGACCAGGGACGCGACTCCACCCCACTGCGTCATTCCCTCTCCCGCTGCAGTGGGTTCCGTAGGGTGCCCCCCCAACCACCGCCGAATCTGAGAAGGTGAGCTTATTTGGAATGAGGGTCTTTGCAGATATCACGAAGGTGAGGGTCAAGATGAGATCCCTGGGGTTTAGGGTGGGCCCTGAAGGCAATGACGAATGCCATTGTAACAGACGGAGAAGAAGACACAGAGAAGCGGCCAAGTGAAGATGGAGGTGGACAGCAGGTGATGTGGCCACAAGCCAAGGAACGCCAGGGATGGCTGGTCACCAGCAGTGACTGGGGGCCTGGCACAGGCTCTCTTTCAGGACTGCCCTGGAGCCCTTGCCTGTTGCGGGGGCGGGGGTGCTTCCCGTGCTCTCTCACTCCTGTGGCGCTCCTGCTCCTTGAGGATGGACCCTGCCCCTGTCCCTGCCCCTTGGCACACAGACAGGATTTATTCCGTAACTGAGGAAGGGCTGCCACCGGGGCTCCAGGTCCCCAGGCAGCAGCCCCTCACCCAGAGCTCCATGCACAGGATCAAAGGCAAGGGCATCCACACTTGCAGGAGAGCTGCTCCCCGCAAACCTCGCTATCTCTGGGGCCACCACACTCGGAAGTGGACTGAACCCATTAAATCTACTTTTTCCCCCGTGGCGGGAGGGAGTATGGATTTCTTAAAGATAGAGATTTTAAATTAAGCTTTAAAACTGTGACTGAGCAAGATTTAATACTGACAATTAGCCTGGACGAACAGTTAATCGCCCTGGTGGGTAATTTATAGAAGCTCCGAGCAACCAGGAGGCGGGGCAGAGCTTCGCAATCTGCAATCGGCACGGCAGAGGAGGCTGTGACCCACTCTCGGAATTGCAGCCCGCTGGGTGGGGCCCCCTTGGAGTCTCCGTCACCGCCTGCCTGGGGGCAGGAGCCGGGGTGGGGCTGTCCCATGCCCGGGGCTCTTCCTGGCAGGCAGCCACCCAGCTGGACAGGCTGGGGTGACAGACGCAGCTGTCTTGGTTCTCAGGAAAGGGAAGTCTGGTCTCCCTCTGAGGCCAGCATTTCTGGAGGGTTTCACGGCTGTGTGTCCCTGGGGAGCTGTGTGGGCCTGGCTATTCCTCACCCACTGTGCCTCAGTTTCCTCACCTGCAGAATGGGGGCAGTTGCCCAGGAAGGGCCTTGGCGGACCCAGACAAAGGGTCTCTCTCAGTTCCTGGCCCTGTGAGTGTCCAAGGGTTGGTCATTGCTCGCACCCTTGGGCCCGCCGCACCCCCAGCATCCGGCACTCAGACCGTGGCACAAATGCAGGCGGACTGACCGGCTGCTGGTTCTCCCAGCCACCCATGTGCCCCCAGACTGCAGCAGTCCCCCGCCTGGGACAGGGACGCTCTCTGAGGGCAAAATTCCACAGCCAAAGAAAGGCTTGCCCAGGAGGTGGGCCAGGGGTGGGAAAGGGTGCCCCGGAGGGGCTGGGGGTCTGGAGAGAAAGCTGGAGGTGAATTCGGCTGCGCCCCCACATGGAATGGGCCTGTACACGTGACCACTGCAGGGCTCCCCCCACCCGGTTCTGCCCATGTGACTGCCCCCACTCACCCGCGGGACCCCTTGCTGGCATTGCCTCCGTGGGCAGAGTTTTAAAACATGGAACAGGAAGCATCAGTGTGTCTCCCACACGGAAAGGGTCGTGTTTCACGAGAGGATGTTCTCAGTCACAGGCATGTTTATGGGGCCTGGGTTGCTTTGTGAAACCTGCGTCTTCCCATGAGTCAAAGTTTAAGGAGTTTGAAAAATGTTGCTGTGAGTTACCCCATTGCTCCACTGCAACTTCCTTCCTACCCACCTCACCTTCTAAATGTCTCCGCTTGAGGTTGTTTCCCCCTTTTTTCTACTTTTAATTCCAGAGTGCCCGATGGGAGGGGGGGCAAGGTGAGAGCATCATTGGAGCGATGCTTGTGGGGGGACAGGGGACTCCCGTTCTGCTCCTGTGACACACTGATGGGATTCGGCTGTGGGGGCGGGAGGAGGACCCAGGACAGGTCAGGACTGGACAGAACCCACAGAGGCTGGCCCCTCACGGGTAGAGTCAAAACCAGCCTGTCCTTCAAGGTCTGGGAAGCCCTCCCGATTCCCCCACTGACAGTGACCCTCCCACCCGCCTGTCCCCAGCTTGCTGCACACCTCTGAGATGTTAGGGTCACTGGGGGCACCGTCCCCATTCCAGAAGGGGCTGTTCTTGTCTGCCCATGCGCCATCCCTGCCACCAATCCCACGCCCTTCCCATCCTGGGGGCCAGTAGGGATCTCCAGGTGGGCTGCAGTGTCCCAGGACCAAGGGGAGCTGGCGCAGGGCCCCAGGGGACAATACAGAGATGCAACCCCGATGGGAGACTACCTTCCAAGATGGAGTCACCTCCCTCCCCGTAAAGGAGGGTTACGGGTAGAACAGAGGGACCAGGATGGTGACAGTTCCATTGAAGGGTCTTGGCAGGCTCCCTGTGGACCATGTACAGAGAGAGCCACCTACGTGCCAACGCGACGAACCTCGAGCCCCTTCCAGGCCACAGGGCATCCTGCCCGCAACACACACGCGCATGCGCAGTCCTTCCCACCTGGGCTTCCTAAGGAGCAGGCAGCTGTGGCTTTGTTGCTACATAAACAAATGCTATTAAATGTACCGACTATGTGTGATGCCCGGCACTGTGCTAAGCATTTTATGTGCCCTGTCCCCCTTGATTCTCTCAACACACATTGTCATCGCTCTTCTGCTGATGAGCAAAGTGGAGCTAAAAGCAGTTGACAAGCCTGCCAAGGTCATCCAGGTGGGAGGTGGCAGAGCAAAGGTTCTTATCTCAGTCACTCCAGCCCCAGAGCCTCAGCCCAGAGCCCACCTTCTCATCCATGGCGCTATCCTGACTCTCAGAGGACAGATGGCTGGATGGATGATGGATGGGTGGGTAGGTGGGTGGATGAATGAATGGATGGATGGGTAGGTGGAGAAATGATTGGGTAGATGGATGGATGGATGGATAAATGAATGGATGGATGGGTGGATGATGGATGGATGGGTGGAGGATGGGTGGATGGATGGATGGATGGGTGGAGGATGGATGGATGGATGGATGGATGGATGATGGATGGTGGATGATGGACAGATGGATAAATGAATGGATGGATCGGTGGATGGATGGATGGATGGTTGGGTGGATGATGGATGGGTGGATGGATGGATGATGGATGTGTAGAGGGATGGATAACTGGATGGATAAATGATGAATGGGTGAGCCTTCCAAGGCCATGTTCACAGCCATCTAGGATGGCCTGTCCCCACACGCCACAAATCCACGCTAGTAAACAGACTAGCTCCAAGCAGAGACAAACTTCCGTGAAAGGCAGTTTGTTGGTCCAAAATAATTGCCTCCGATCAGGATGTGTTAAAGCTGAGGCGTAACGAGGGCTCCGGTTACCTTAAGATTTATGGTACGTGACATGCTCTTCTTCCCACCACAACACATTTGCATAAAATGCTTCTGTTACTGCAGCTTCATCAGACCTGAAAATGCACTATGATTCCAATAACATTTCTCTGGAGAGAGATGAGGGGCTGGAGCAGAAACCCTGCGTGCCGCCTCAGCTCTGTCTTTATTAACACGCATGCCAGGAGGCACGGCGAAGCCCACACAGCGGAAAAGCCCACCTCACACGGGGCAGCTCTCCACTTCCCCATCCATCTTCCTGTCTCCGGGGTGTCAAAGCCGCGCTTCAAACACAGAACCGCACTTGCGGGCCCGACGCTCACGCTGCTGCAAGCCCACAGACGTGCCCCTCTGGCGTCACTTTGCATTTTCAGTGAAGACACGGCGGCTTGAGGTAGTAAGTGTTCTTGAACCAAATTCTTTGCTCTTTCCACAGAAACGATGGTTCCATGTTGGAAAATGCCCTATGAGGGCAGGGAACGCCGGCTCCCTGGGCTCCGGCTGGAGGCAGGGACCAGCCCTTCTTGCCACTAACGCCACCAAGGGGAAGCACAGCTGGAGGTGTGCGCAGGACTCCGCGGGAGATGGCACTGCCATCTGCTGATGTGAATGCTTACATCACCCCAGGAAAATCAAGGCCAAGCCTGCGGGAAGATGCTCAGCCTCTGGCATCATTAAAGACACAAAGTGAAAGAATAAAACGCGACTTTTCCCCCATCCGACTGGGGTGACCGCGAGCTCTTTGGTTGTGGCCAGCCTTTAATGAGGAAGGAAAAAATGGAGCACATGGAGACCGATGTGTTAAATGGTAGGGTTATAAATTATTTTTATTTTTTTCCCTTATCACGATTTTCTAGAATGTGCGCAATAACACGCACTTTCTTTGCAAAGGTGGAAAAACCTCATATAAACTTACGGTGCCAATTTTTAAAAGTTCTTAGTACGTATATGGATACCCAGGAAATGGAAAAACATAAATAGAGCTACAAAGCAATGCTGTGTACCATTAAATTTTCGAAAGCACGGCACAAATTTGTGTATTTAACCACGGAGACAGGAGACGGGCCGTGGGCGGCATGATTCCTGAGTGATGGTTATGGGAGAACGGTGCGCTGTGCTGTGCTTTCTGCGGTGTTAACGAAGGCATACATTACTTCCGAAAGGATCAGACGTCACCTTTTCCGAGAGGACTTTTCTCAACACCGTGTGGGAGGCAGCCCCCTGCCCTCAGGGAAGGAAAGCTCAGCCAGGCTCTCTTCTCCTTTATTTGTACTCACAGCTTTGCTCACCCCTGGGTTCTCTCTGCAGGGCGGGTCCCTGTCCCTTCCCCACCGGATGGGCATCAGCTCCAGAACACGCCCGGCGCACGGCGGTGGTTCGGGCTGCTGGGTGGGTGCACAGATGGATGGAAAGATGGGTGAGTTGAGGAGGAAATGCTAGCCTTCCAGGAGATAGGAGGGCAGCACCAGAAACGGGAGTTCCGTCATTCTCATAGGTACTGATCCCAAATATGTGCCAGTCTCTTGGCTAGGTGCTGGAGGACAGATGTGCTCTTTGTCCCCAAGGAACCTGGACCCTAAGGAATCTGGCCCAGGGTGGGGTAGGGAGCAGGTTGGGAGGGAGAGTGACTAAGTTATTCATTTATTCTAGGCCAAGCTTTATATGCATCACCTCATTTAACCTTCTCAAGGATCCCATCTCTCCCCACGGAAGGCAATTCTCTATAAGTTGCAGATGACAATGACAGCCTTGGCCCTCACACATCGCGTGCAGTAGGCGTCACACCTGCGGAGACAGACCTGAGGCGCGAGGCACAGGGCTGGGGCATGAGGAACTTGGCCGAGGTCCGTGACTTGCAAGGGCGGAGCAGGCTTCTGCCAGCGTCATGCGTGGCCTCACCCGCGGTGAGGAGCAAACGGGAAGGTGGGTTTGAAATGAATGGCACGGAGTAGGTGCTCAACAGAGACGGGCCGAGTGAGTGGCTCACAGAGGAAGGAACTGAGGCCCAGGGCTGTCCTGTGACCTCCCCGAAGTCAGGAAACATGAGTGGGGAAACTAAGGCATGAACCCAGGTCCCTGGGCACCGCGGCCCCTCATTATTAGAGCCTATCAGCGAATGACTGGAGTGCAGACTCTGGATTGGCCTAGAGGACCAGAGACGGAACCAAAAGGGATCGGTAAGGTTCCCCAAGGGAAGAAGGGGGGCAGCAAGCACTGGAGGAAATGCCCGCAGTGGTAACGGAGGTTCTTTCTGAGGGACCAGTCAGTCATCAGTATGCAGGCACCGCGGAGACAGCTGGGACAGTGCCTGGGTGTGACTTCAGTGCAGGGATGGGAAGACGGAGGAGCGATGGGGAGGGAGACCCCAGCCGGGTCACAGACGTACTGAAGAATGACCCTGAACTTCAGCCTGGAGATTCTGGTTTCCAAGCCTGGCTGCACAGTAGACACCCATTACCCCCGGGAGCTTACACACACCCCAGCATCCAGAGTGGCACCCCCCCCCAAATTTGGAGCAGAGTGAGGGGGAGGCCAGAGCCGTGGGGGGCCTGGTCCGTGCAGATCCTGGAGGGCCACTGGGAGGACTTTGGCTTTTGCCGTTGGGATTGTAACCTGAGTCTGTCTGGTCCCAACATCTGTGTCCTCAGTGGCAGAGGGAGAGGCTTGGAGGGGACAGAGCCCTGCTGAAGGGACAGGCTTCATCAGGCTGCTGGGGTGGCCCCGGCAAGAGAGCAGAGCCGTCACCCGGGGTCCCCACGGCCATCGCCCGGGGTCCCTGCACCATCGGCCTGAAGTCCCCGTGGCCGTCGCCCAGAGTCCCCGCAGCCGTCAGCGCTGGGAGGAAAGCAGAGGGTCCAGTGGTGCTCGGCAGGCGGGGAGACGGACCCTGCTGGGCTGTCCGGGTGGAGAGGACCGAGTCTCCGTCCTGCTTGCTGGGTGGCTCTGTGAGCCCCAGGCCTTGCTGGCAGGGTCGCCCAGCACTGCAGACTGTACATGTTCAATGACCCAGCAGGGGCCCACGCAGCGCCCCAGACATCTTGGGTAGCATCCAGCAGGACTTGGTGTCTGAGCTGTCCTTACGGTGTGTGTCGGGGGGACAGTCAGGGAAGAGAGAGGCAGAACCACGGTAAGCAGTGGGGGCAACAGGGCGAGAGGAAGCCTGGCGGGAGCAGGGATTTGGGGAGAAGACCCCACGTTGGGGAGCGGGGAGCTGCCAGCCCATTAGAGAAGCCTCAGAGGAGAACTTGGGCCTGCAGGCCTGAAATCTTCTGGCCGTTGTGATCTTCAACATGAAGTATAGTCTCCAATCCTGTTTCTCCAAGAAATAGGCCTTGGCCTTGACCCCAGGCCCCTCCAGGTGTTGGGACCACTCCCCTGGAGGGAGGGGAGCCACGGATGCTGGGCAGAAACAAAGGGAGACAGCAGCTCACGCGAGGTGGTGGGGAACCTTTCTCACTGCTCCCGTTTCCGTTTCATACTTAGTTCAAACACGATGACAAAGATTCCAGGGCAGCCTCCCCTCCTCAGTAATTACCCAATTAACACATCCTAGCAGGCAGCCCCCCCGCAGCTGGCTGTGTGACTAGCACATGGCACAATTAGACACAGAACCATCCCCTCTGTGTTAACCTCCTTAAATAGCAGAGACAGTGCCCTCTGTCCGCCTCCCTCCCCCTCCGTGTAATGGGATCCGAGGCTTGGCTTAATGGGCCCGCCCCCCAGGTCAGGGTAGGAGCGACTTCCCCACAGAAGCTGGGAAGCCAGAAAATAGGCCTAAGTTAATTTATCCAACCAGTGCATCTGGCCGGCGTGGATTGAGCGCTGACTACCTGCCCGGCCCAGAAGCTTGCTGTCCAGCGAACAGAATGAGTGGCTGGCAAGGAACCCTGGGGGGAGGACGGCCAGCTGGGTTCTCGTGGGTCGTCAGGAACCTCCATGGTAGGGGACGAAACATATGCTGAATGGATGGAGAAACTAAGCTGGAGACTGAAGAGTGGCCCAGCTCGAAACAGGGGACACAATATTAGCTAGGGACTGACACGGATGGGAGCAGGAGTCTGGCCCGGGAGTGGTGGTCAGGGGAGTGACCAGTGCCTTCACATGCAAATTGGTGATGGGGACAGTGAGAAGGAGGGATGGGCAGGTGGCGGCTCCCTCGAGGAGGACACAGGGCCCACCGTGCTTTTGGCAAAGGGACCTGCCTGGGCTGCTTGTCCAAGAGGCAGGTTAGGGACCAGGAGGAAGCTGATGCTGAATCTAGGCAAGAAAAGTGCCTGCTCGGTCTCAGGACCAGGGGGGGCTGGGTGGGGGAGGGGAGGGATTCAAGAGGGAATTCACAGGAGCATCAGCAGGCTTGGCACCTGATCAAACATGAGACCTAAAAGAAAGGCAGGTGTTGGGGTGTGCGCTTTCCAGGAAGAGTGAGTCCCCAAAGGCTAGAAAGAATGTGGGGCTGCAGGCGTTAACCACTAGGAAGGTAGGGAGTGCGGGAGGGTCACAGCAGATGCCACTCACTGGAGCTGCTCACTGGAAGAGCAGCCCAAGCAGGACGGCAGTGGGACGAAGAGCAGGTATGGTCACCGCCGAGGTCTGGTGACTCAGGATCCACCTGGACGTCCTTGGAGGAACCGCCTGCCCCCCAACCCTGATCCTCTTCAAAGCAAGCCTTGTAGGAGGCGCCCACGCGCCAGACGGCCAGCCATTCATTTTCTCAAGGGACAGACAGAGCCCCCGTGGTGGATCCGAGACAGCAGTCCTCCAATCCCACTCACTCGTGATTCACTTGCAACAACAGGGTTGGAATTCAGGGGACGCTCCTTTGCCTCTGCCTGTCCTTGGCTGCCGGACGGGGGTGGAGAGAGGGGTCGCAGAGAATCTTTAAAGGTGGTGCTGGGCCACATTGTGGTTCCATTTTTACTATTTTGAGGAATCTCCATACTGTTTTCTAGTGGGTGCACCATTTTACGTCCCCATATGTATTGTGCGAGGGCTCCATCCTCCCCCCCTCCTCTCTAACGCTGGTCATTTTGGGGTTTTTGGTAGTAGCCATCCTACTGGGTGTGAGCTGGGATCTCACGGAGACTCTGAGTCGCATTCCCTGATGGTTAAGGACGTTGTGCATCTTTCCATGTGTGTGTCTTCTTTGGAGGATGTTTACGTGCAGGAACTGTGCCCCGTCATACAATGGAGTATTATTCAATCTTTAAAAAGAAGGAACTCCTGCCACGCGCAACAAGAAGGAAACATGAGGACATTGTGTTAAGTGAAACCAACCACTCACCAAGGAAGACTCGTAACTCCCTCACGGAACTAGCACTGTGTTTTGTTTTTGTTTATTTGTCTTTTTTTTTTTTTTTTTACCACCTTCCAAGTACTGGCTGAGGCAACAGCCAACGGGGTGAGATAAAAAGTCAGCAGTGATGCTTCCCATTTCCGCCTCCGGGGGTGGGGAGGAGAACGGATGCCCTCTGCGGAAGCCCTTCATCCTGGGCTCGCGTGGAAGGGAGGGAGAGGGCAGCCCTGTGTGAGGCACACACATCTGTATAACCCCCCGCAAAGAGGCAGGAGCCGTGAGCCTCCTTTTGCAGACGAGAAAACCAAAGGGTAAAGGCATAACTAATCCAGGGGTACGTGCACGGGTGGCATCCTCGGGCGGCTTCTTTCCACAGCAGAGGCGGTGGCCACCGGCCGAGGGCAGCAGCGTGGGGTCTGAGGCTCCCATGGACTCGAGGTCCTGCTCGGCTTCAGCACCTGATGAAGGTTCCTTTTCCACCCTCCATTCCCTGCAGCAGAAGGAGGCCAACAGCGGCATTTCTCTCAAAGGCCTATAAAGAGGATTAATTTGTAGCACCTGCTACAAGATCTCCATAGATCTCCATGCCACCGCCATTGTCACCATCATCGTCACCATCATCATCACCATCATCATCACCCTTGTGATCCAGCCCAGGAACGCGCAGGCTGCCACAGCCCCTGCATGTGACTGTCACATCTTTCTCAAGTGGTTGTTCCCTTTGAAGACATCTTAACCAAAGCCTCGTGCCCCCAGAGTCCGCACCGTGACAACCGTCAATAACCGTGATGACTCCCTGAGGCTGAATTTTAAAGGAGCATTAAAGATTAAAGGGTGCAAGGTCAATTACTGGTACAAGTAAATGACTTTAGGAGTAATTACACACAATTTTGTCTTGTTTATTTGGCATTAGTTGTAAGTGTCCATAATCCTGGGTCCCGGGGGTCCTTCACTTCGGGTTTGCTTTTGGCAGATGAAGGGCTCAGCTCCGAAGGCAGAGGCTGGGCAGGGGAAGGGCCTGGGGCCCAGGTGCTCTTGGCCTCTCTAGACTCAGCCTGGGTGACCGGGTTCGGACCCACAGATAGGGTCACTACGCGCCCTCCCTAAACCATCCCGGGTGGGCACCTGCCCATCACCTACTGTGGAGGCACCTGGCTACAACCCCCCGGCCTCTCCTCCCGGGGGCTGACAGTGATGCAGATGTCCCCCAGGGTCACAGTGCGCCCGGGGAGCAGGTCATGTGACAGCGCGAAGGGCAAGAGTGGGCCACGGGTGAGAGAGGGCGGGAGCTGGTGAAGGGAGCGGGTGTCGGTGGACTTACAGGTCAGGAGGAAGTGACCTTTCAAAGGCATGGGAAGGAAGCAAGGGAGCATGACGGCTAAAAATTTCCTTTGGTTAAAAGGGACAGAAACTCACTCAAACCAGCTCCACGCAATGGTCTGCTATTAGAAGACCTGTCAGTTACAACCTGGGCGGGTTAAAACAACGGAAATGTATTTATTGTTTTATCTTTTGCAAATGAAGGCAAAGAACTGAGATGATTCGTCACCCACAGGACTGCACCACGAGAACAGCTAACAAAAGTCCTTCAGGCAAAAGGAAAGTAATGGTCCCCCAAAAGTGGAAGTTTGGGTAGAAACGGGGAATGAAGAGCTTCGGATATGACGAACAAGAGGGTTAGGATGAAGCACTTTTTAATATTTTCGTACTTTTATATTTCGTATCGTGGGGTTTGCAATATACGAATAAATAAAATGCACAGCAACAAAAGCACAAAACGTGAGAGGAGGGAAATGGGAAGTCGCGAGGTGCTGAAAATGTGTGCGAAGTGGTGTAGCGCTATCTGAAGTTGAGTTGTGATAAGTCAAAGATGCATTTTATGAACACGAGAACCACCACTGAATGAGGGAAAGAGAGAGAGAAGCAAACAGTAGATAAAAAAACCGAATCGTAACAAGATACTCCAGCAATATTACATCAGGAAAAGAGGGAGCAAGACATCAGAACTGGTGGAAGGAACGGAACACCAACAGCAAGACTGTAGGTTTGACCCCGTATCAAGAACCAATCAAACACAGAGGACCTAAGCCCTTCAATTCAAAGGCCAAGACTATCGAACTGGATCCAAAAGAAAGACAGAAGTACTATGAGAGCTACAAGAAATCCCTTTAAATAAAGGATGAATATTGTGAAGAAGAAGAATATTAGGAAAAGTAAAGTAATGATCTAAGCTTCTACCTTAAGAAACTAGAAAAAAGGGAAAATTAACCCTAACATGAGCAGAATGGAGCAGATACAGATAAGAGCTGAATTAAGTGAAATAGAAGAAAAACAGAGAAAAGGCAAAGAAACCAAAAGTTGAATCTTTGGAAAAGACTATCAAAATTATTATTTTTAAAATCCTAGCCTGACTGATCAGGGTAAAAAGTAGAACAGGTGAACAATGTCAGGAACTAAAGAGGGATCATCATTACAGATCCTTCAGAAATTAAAGAACGATAAAGAAATATTATGAATAACTTTCTGCTGATCAATTTGACAACTAGGCTGAAATTGATAAAGTTCTTGAAAAGTGCAAACTGTGAAAGGTTACTCAGGAGGAAATAGATAGTCTGAATGGCCCTACATGTACTTGAAAATTACATTTTTAGTCAAAGCCTTTCACAGAAATAAATCCAGGTCTGGATGGCTTCACTGCTGAATTCCAACAAACATTTAAGGAAGAAAAAATATCCGTTCTGCACAAATGTTTTCCAAAAATTTGAGAGGGGGGACTACTGCTCAAAGCATTTTTTTTTTATTTATTTTTAGAGAGAGGAGAAGGGAGGGAGAAAGAGAGGGAGAAACAGCAATGTATGGTTGCCTCTCACATGGCCCCCACTGGGGACCTGGCCTGCAACCCAGGCATGTGCCCCGACTGGGAATCGAACCGGGACCCTCTGGTTCCCAGCCCACGCTCAATCCACTGAGCTACACCAGCCGGGCTGCTCAAAGCATTTTATGAGGCCGGCATTACCATGAAACCAGATGACATCACAATAAAAGAAATGTATACACCCAGGTATGAACACAGGTGCAGAAGTCCTTTAAAATTATTTAGCAAAATCAATCCATCAATATATAGGATGGATTACGCATCCTGAACAAGTGGGGCTTATCCCAGGAATGCAAGGCTGGTTGAATACCCTAAAATCAATCAGCGTGATTCACCATATTAACCGACTGGAAAGGGAAATCATGTGGTCATCTCAATACTTGTAGAAAAAACATCGGATGAAATTCAACATTGATCTATATAATCAGAACTCCGAGCGACATAGAAAACAGAAGCAAACGTCATCAATCTCACGAAAGGTTTCTGAAAAAACTTCAGCTAATGTTGTACCTGACAGTGAAGTCTGGTCAGAAACAGGGAAAGATGCCCCTTCTCATCACCTCATCGCGACATTGGATTGACGTCCCTGCCAATACCATAAGGCACGAAAAAGAAATAAAAGGTATCCCATTAAAGAGGAATAAATAAAACTGTCTCTTACCAACAGATGACACGATTGTTTACACGGAACATCCTAAGAAATAATTTTTTAAAGAAACTACCAGATCAAATAAATTAATTTATAAAGGTGTTAGGGTATAAAGTCAGTATGTAAAAATCAACTGAATATTTATGCATTAGCAGTAGAAAAATGAAAAAACAATTCCATTTACAATAGGATCAAAATGATAAAATACTTAGGAGTAAATTTAACAAAAGATGCACAAGAACTCTACATAGAAAACTATGAAAATTGCTGACAGAAAATAAAAACAACTTAAATAAATAAAGAGAAATACCATAATCTTGAATTGGAAGAGTTAATATTCATGATACCAATTCCCCCTAAATGGCTCTATAGAGAAAAGTCAATCCCAATTAAAATCCCAGCAAGATGGTGTGGCTCAGTGGATTGAGAGCGGGCTGGGAACCAGAGGGTCCCAGTTCGATTCCTAGTCGGGGCACATGCCTGGGTTGCAGGCCAGGTCCCCAGTGAGGGCCATGTGAGAGGCAACCATACATTGCTCTTTCTCCCATCCCCTCTCCTCTCTCTAAAAATAAATAAATAAAATCTTTAAAAAATTTTTTTTAAATAAATAAAAAATAAAAAATAAAATCCCAGCAAGAATTTTTTGGTAGAGTTGATAAACTGAGTCTAACATTTATATGGAAGCCTAAGGACCTAGAATAACCCGAACGATCTTGAAAAAGAGCAAATTCCAAGGACTCGCATAACCTGATGACAAGGTTTTCCAAGATTTACACAGAGGGGGCGGGCTTCTGTTCAGGCGGTGACTCCAAAGGAGTGCCTGTGAATTATTCTGGGCGGGACACAGAGCCGTGCACACTCTCCTTGGTGGCTGTGTGGCACAGGCCCCAGGACCAGAACCCAACTCAGGGACGTAGGAGGCGTGGAGAACCGTGGACCCGCCAGGGCGCTCACTGAGGGCAGGACTTTGGTCTTGATCTCGACCTTTTGTTCTGCACTGCCTGTGTCTGGTGTACGGCAGTTCATAAACGTCAGCTGAAACAGTGAGTAAGGAGAGCCCTGGCGTAGTCAGTGCAACAGCAACATGAAGAATGGGACGAATGAATGAATGAATGGGTGGATGGATGAGTGAATGAATGAATGAATGAATGAACCGAGGGACAGGTGGGTCAGCCGTGAGGATCTAACGACTGGACAAACAAGTGAGTCAGCGCCCCCAGGAGGGACCTGGGGGAGACAGGAAGAAGCAGCTCCCTCTTTTCCTTTGTCTCTGTCACTTCCCTCTTAAGGGCTCCATCCTCTGTGGCTGCCAATAAAACGGATCTCTCCTTTTCTTAATTAGAAGGCAAACATTTGAAAGCAGGGCTTTCTGATGGTGGAACGTATGAAACCACCACCTCTGCACCTTGTGACTGTCCCCACGCTGAGTTAAAGCAGCCACTGGGGCTGCCCACGATTTTCTTTGATCACACATCGAGAATGCGTGTCGCTGGCTGACACCGGTCCCTTGTCTTTTACTACGTTTCACCAGCCCCGCTGCGAAGAACCTGAAACAGGACGCCAAGCCGGCTCACCCTGGGGGCACAAAGCCCCCACTCACCCCTGGTCCCCACTCTGGGAGTCCCTCGAGGCTCTGGCTGCCTCTCCTCCGTGTCTTGGGAGCAGCCCTTGTGCATGTGACCTGCCGGCCAGTCTCCCTCCAGCACCGGCACCTGAGGGGACCATGCTCCTCCTTCAGAAGGGGCTGGGCACCTGCAGGGGAAGCTCAGTGAGTGCTCACTGAATGCGAGGGAAGAAAAAGTCACAATAGTGCACACCTCACAGGCCCTCCCTCCAGTATTGTGCTGGGCAGGGACAGCAGCGTTCCCACCCACGGCAAGCAGCCTCACAGCGGGGATTCCTAGGGTTTCTAGACCACTGCACAGGGGAGCACGCTCCTCATTCCCTGCCATCCTCCCTGCCCCAGGCCTGTGAGCTCACTGCACACACAGACCAGGCTGGCCGAGTCCTTGTGAGTGACCCCGTGGACTGACCACATTTTCTACCCAGATGCCCTTGCCCCTGAGAGAGAGGGGAAATATTCAGAAACCTCCTGGTGCTGGGGACTCCACGTGACCCCAGGCCTCCTCGTGCCCAGGGCACTCAGACCCAGTCTCCAGTCCTGCCTCGGGGAGTGTCTCGTGAGTATCCCCTGTGAAGTCAGTCCTCCCGTCTGATCTTCGGACCTGCCTACGCCAGCCCTAAGGCATCTGCCATCAATCAGTACTGACCACGCGGCCGCAGACAGGTAGTGAGCCCCTGATACCAACCCCACTGAGTCCTCGAGGGGTTACTGGCTCCCAGCCTTGCAGGCACACTCAGCAGATGCCTGGCGCTAAAACTGTTAACTGGCTTAACTGCTAAATTCACTCTCTCTCTATCGATCTATTGATTCCAGGGCTTGCAATGTTTTCTGACGGTGGATTCCTGTCAGAATAAAATCTTTGAACACCACGCACAATACACGTACAACCACTTACAAATGTTACTCACGTGGCAACCAGAGGTGTTGATTCTAAATGCCCTGCGTGGATTAGCTCGCTTGCTCCATGAGAACCTCAGGTGGGCGCCAGCTTATCCTGGTTTACAGGTGTGAACAGTGAGGGACAGACACTCAACACAGCTGCCCGGGCCACTGGGTCGAGCTCGGCGACGCCGACGCTTGGTGGCCGGATCAGTCCCTGCTGTGGTGGTTCTGCGTGTGGGAGGGTGTCGAGCAGCGTCCTTCACCTCTACGCGCCAGAGGCCAGAGGTGCCCCCGCGTGGTGCCCCCTCCTGCCAGCTCCCTGCCTCCAAGCAGCGCGGCCGAGCCCCACGTCCCCCACCCCAGCACCTCGTTACAGTTCCCTCTGAGTTGGAACCCAAGACCAAGACGGCACGGCGAGGGACTGTTGGACTGGGTTGGCGCCCCCAAAGCCAAGAGCGAGGTCAGCCGGGGCCGCAGGTCCCTTTGCCCGCCATGCCTGGCCTCCCTGCCTGGTGTCAGGCACCTCGCAGATGGTCAAACAGCCCACGGCTCCCCTGACCTCATTTTGCCGCGCTCCTCTGACGCTGCTGAGAAAGGAACACTCCCACTGGACTCTGGGCAAGCGGCGGGCCACGGTCCAGCCCCGCCCTTCCTGCAGCCGGTCCCGGCCTCTCACGTGCGGCTGACACATTGATGGACGCACTTCCTGCATGTCTCGCGCGTGGGCGTTTGCGCAAGGCTGCCTGCCCACCGCCACGGGCTGCCACCTAATAAAAGACCCGTAATGTACTGCCTGTTCTCCCCGCGAGGTTGCTTCTCCTTCCCAGGCAATTGACTCCTTCATAGAATTTAATCTGCCACCGAAATTCACTGCATTCTTAGCGGGAAGCAGTGCCCCGTGCTGCCGTGATTAAACCGATCGTCAGCACACACCGCCGTGGACACCCGCACCAACCCTCTGAGCCAGACCCCTGGGCTGGCAGTGCCCACCCCAAACCCCCGGCCCCTAGAGTGGGGGCTTCACTCCTGACCAGAAACCCTGAGTGATCCATCATCCCTTTTAGGACAAAACCCCAATCCCCCACCAGGGGCCCTACAGGAGACTCTGCCACCCACCTTGTAGGACCCACTGAAGGCCCCCTTGCCCCTGCTGCTCCCCAACATTTTATTGTTTTATTTTTTTCCAGTGCTTATTACTATTTGAAGTCATCTTTTTTGCTAGTTTCTTGTTTGCTTTCTGCTGCTGGAATCACAACAGGGTGAGAGCAGGGTGTGCACCCGAGTCCCCAGGCTTTGGACAGCACCCTGTGGGCAGGGGGCTCAGAAAGCATGTTCTAGATGGGTGGGTGGGCAGGTGGGTGGATGGATGGATAGGTGGGTGGGCAGGCGGGTGGATGGATGGATAGGTGGGTGGGTGGATGGATGGATAGGTGGGTGGGTGGGTGGGCGGATGGGTGATAGATGGGTGATGGATGGGTGATGGATGGATAGGTGGGTGGGTGGATGGGTGATGGATGGGTGATGGATGGATGGATGGATGGGTGGATGGATGGATAGGTGGGTGGGTGGATGGGTGATGGATGGGTGATGGATGGATGGATGAATGAATGAGTGGCCTTCTCCCCTAGTGGGCACTCGGTCCAGGGAATAACCCCAGAAGTTGACTGGCTTCTGAACTATCAGAGCTTGTGTCCCCTCTTCACATCTGGGGCACAGTTTGGGGTTTGGGGAGGCAGAGGGAGAAGGATGCCCACCTACATTCCTTGGAGCAGAGTGTGGAATCTAACACTCCCTCCTGTGTTGGGGAGGTTTGGAGCATGCTCAGGACTCACAGGGACTGGCAGCCTGTGGCAGAAGTGGGGCTGGGGGCCTTCTGAGTCCGGGTCAGGAGAGGCCACCAGCTGCCACCTCCTGCTCCTGGGACACTTGCCTTTGAAACCCCGAGCAGCTGCATAAACAGGTGGAAGACTCTGAGGCTGCCATGGTGTGAGGGAGCAGCAGAAGCGACCTGAGGAAGCCACAGGTGGGGACGCTGACATCCCAGCCAACAGCCAGCACCAGGTAGCAGACAGGTGAGGGAAGAAAGCCGAGCCTACCCCAGCCCCAGCCGAGGAGCCGCGCCACAGGCACGGCTGCGTCCTGTCTGGGTCCTGACCCAAGGAATTCGAGAGCATAACCCAGGTACCATGCTACATGCCGCTATGGTTTGAATCATTCCTCACTCAGCAACAGCAACAAGGAGTTCCCTATTACCCTCTGTCATGGGTTAAATTGTGCCGCATGTGGCCTGATTTGGAAATGGAGTCTTCACGGAGACAGTCAAGTTGAAGTGCGGTCCTTCCCATGGGCCCCCATCCAGTATGACTGGTGTCTGCATAAGAAGGGGACATGTAGACACGAAGCACCTCACAGGCAGACAACCATGTGGACATGGACATGGAGACGGGACAATGGGCAGAAGTCAGAGACCACCAGGAATGGTCACTTAACCCCCAGAAACTGGGACAGAGGCCTGGGACAGACTCTCCCTGGGGTCTTTGGAAGGAACCAGGTGCCCACACCTTCATCTCGGACACCGGCCTCACACCGGGGGGCAGAACTTGACCACAGCGGCCTGGGGATGGCAGTCTTGCCTCCAAGGCACCGTTGCCCAGCAACAGTGACCCAGGCACCTGGCGCCCAGCTGACAACCTCTGGAAGCTGGGGTGCACAAAAGTCATCATGAAGTCCACGCTCCCTCTTTCCCACCAGGCTGTGAGGTTCAAACACACAAGTGTGCGGCTGCCCTGTCCCCCACCCCTGACACCCACACATCATAGCAGCAGGGCCCTCCTTCCTGGTCTATTCGCTCCTTCTTCCATCGCTCCTCAGGCTCATGGGGCAGCCTCTGCACACAGGGCTGGGTCTTGCCCAGCCTCCTTCACGTCTCCCTCCTTCTCCCCCTCCATTCATTACACGTTCAGCATGCTCAGGCCTCCCGCGGAGCGGCCCTCAACCACGATCTCTTGCTCCATCATCCGCATCTTAGATCTTCCCTATGCTGCCCTTTACAACTCTAGGAAAGTTTCCAATTTTTATTCTATGTTATCAGTCTCCTGGGCAACGTCCTTGGCTCTGTAAGAGATCGGTGTTTAAATCAAGAGCTGAGGGCTGGGCGTCCCGAAGCCACCAGGACGATGGGTCTGGACCAGCGAGGGGGCAGGTGCCCAGCCTTACAAGGCTGAGGCCTTGCTGGACACAGCCCTGCTGGCCAGTGGAGCAGCGCCCTTGTCCGTTCACTGCAGGCCTGCTCGGCACAGGTCCGGCGGGGGCAGATATGCCGTCTAGAGGTGTGGGAATTCTTTCCACACGAGTGAAAACACGCAGTCCCAGGAATCACACGTGTACAGAGCACGGCTCCGCGTGAGGAAGAATCATTCCCGTGTGGACAAGCGTGATTCATGTCTGTAGAAAAGGAATTCTCTGACGGGAATTTGGCAAAAATGTATCTTAAGAAATTCTCTGACTTGCTGAGTCTCTCTTTCCCCCAAACCAAGAAGCTTAAGTTAATGGATCACTGCCTCAATGTTTTATGGTCCTAAAAGTAAACAGCCCTAGTTAGCTTACCCTCAATTTACTTGTCTCCTATTTAATGTACTACCCCGGTCCTGTCTGCCACCAGACCTGAACTTACAACCTAATGCTCTGTACCCTAAATGTTTACCTTACTGAGTAAACCTACCCTTATCTATTCCCTTCCTGTATATCCTCATGACCCAACTGAAAACCCCTGTTCTTCATAAGCCCATGAATAATCAATCCAATGTAAATGTGTCCTAAAGCTTCTAATAAAAAGCCCGGCTGAGCTACGCCCAGGGTCTTTTAAAGATGGAGCGAAAGACCCGTGGCTCCGGACTCTTTTCTCCCTGCGTGTCTCAGTGTGAGATTCTTTTATGCATTCGGCTATGGTCACCCACGGATTTTGCCGGACGAAATCCCAGCGACATAGAGGGTCCCGAGTTCGGGCCCCCAGAGCAACATCCTAACAGAGACAGTCTGGCCTCGATGTGCCCTCCAGGACTACCGGCCCACAAGGCGCACTCAGTAAATATGTGTGCCCAGCAGTTCCTGCCAACGAGGGGCTTCAGACAACTGAAGATGAGTCCCTCACAGCTCGGGGGGGGCGGGGGGCCAGAAGCCCCAGGTCGAGGTGTGGGCTGGGCTGGGTCCCTCCCAAGGCCTTGACCGCCAATCTGTTCCAGGACTGTTTCCCAGCTTCTGGTGGCGGCTGTGACCCTTATGTCCCTTGGCTGGCAGATGCACCACTCCAATCTCTACTGCACTGTCAGTTTCTTTCCCGTGTCCCTCTCCTGTCTGTGTCTCCAGTCTGCCTGTCCTTTACCTGCTAAGAATGCCAGTCATCGGATTTAGAGCCCCCACAAAATCCAGGATGATCTCATCTCGAACCCTTAAATACGTCTGCGGTGACCCTTTTCTCAAACAGGGTCCCCTTTGGAAGTTCTAGGTGGACATGAACTTGGGGGACACAATGCCTGCCCAGTGGAGAGGGAGACAGGTGACCCATGCTGGGAGAATAGCTCCGCACCCAGCGACCCTGAGACACTGCAGGGCCCCTGACTGCCCCCAACTGAGTCCCAGGCCGGGGCTGGATGAGCAGGGGAAGAATGAGGAGGCCCAGGGAAAAACAGGGCATTCGGAAGGCTCTGACCCAGGGGACAGTCTGGACACTTGCCCTGCCCAGCAGCATGAAGCCCAGTGTGGGGGGCGGGGATCCCACTGGCCAGGGCCCAGCTCCAGGCCCAGAAGACCTCCTCTGCCCGGTGTCTGTGACCCCCGCGGCCCTCTTCTGCTCTGTCCCCACCCCTCTGGGCTCCCATACACACTTTCCGTACTCCCCCTCCCAGTGGCTTCCATCAAGGCTAAATGGCTTCTAAGTGGTGACCCTCTCGGGGCATTTTATTCCAGGAAAAATTCAAACCTACAGAACCAGCATGAACAGGAAGGGGCAGAGAAGGTTCTTTGGGCATCAGGCCATCCTGGCCGGTCCTTAATAGTCCTTTGAACTGCAGGGACACTAGCACTGGGTCCTCTGTGATTTCAAAGTCCAGGTTCCGAAAGGGACAGGGGATGAAGCAGTTGGCTTTGGGGGTTATCACAGTATCATCAGAGCAATGGGTCAGCTCCGTCAGAGCAGCTGACCAGAGGAGGATGAGATGTACCCCCAGAGTGAGTGACCGTCCTCGTGTCCCAGCCTCCCCTACACAGGGGCTTCTCTGTGGGGGGACATCTGGGTTTCTAGAGGAATCCACAGCAAGCACCTCCTCGCTCTCCCCACTGGGGCGGCTCACAAGCCCCGCCCCCGGTGTTGGTGAAGGGTGATTGACTCGAGGAGGCTTTGTTGCGCTCTCAGCTGTAATCACTTTAGTGCAAACACACTCCCTCACAGGGCTGACATCAGGAACGCCGCTTTCTGGAGCAGACGGCTATCAGAGCTGCCGGGAGGAGCTGCTTACTGTTTTATATCATTACAATGTTTAATTTCCACTCCGCAGTGTTTCTCCCTGCAGAACAATTTCAAGACTGTTTCTTCCACTTCTCTCTGGAAGAACTGGAGCCAGGAAAGGCGAGAGGAAAGGAGCTGTTCTGTCAGATCGAAGTAGCTATTGACTTGGAACTAAGCAGGAGAGAGAGAGAAGGAGGAGGAGGAGGAGAAGGACGAGGAGGAGGAGGAGAAAGGAAGGAGGGAGGGAGGAAGTGAGGAAAGGAAAGGGAATAAAAGAAAACAGAAAGGAAAGAAAGACAAAGGTGGCTAAAATCCTGCTCGTGGCTGGGACAGGTGCTTGGCTGGCGGGGCAGAAGCGCTGACGGTCCCTGAGCGCTTTGGGGAGGAGCGCCGGTGAGCCCTGCAGTCTCGGGGCGTCATTGCGGCGCTCACTGGAACGACACTTTCAGTGGTTGCATTGAAAGGTCACGAACAAACAGTCAACTGGAAAAGACTAGGGAACTCAGTGCATCTAGATGCCAAATCGGGCAGGCATTGAGAGCAATCGCTTAGATCTCGCACTTTTATGTTTAGTTTTTGGTAAGTTTTTATTTTAGAATAGTTTCAGATTAAGGAAAGCTGCACGAACAGCACCGGGAAGTCCCAATGCCTCCCCCAGAGTCACTGCTGCTTACGTTTTGTGCTTGATTGCAGGTCCCGCTTTCTCTGGACACGTGATTTTTTTTCCCTTCACCTTTTGAGAGTAAGTTGGAGACACTGCCTCCAACCTCTAAATACCTCCTGTTGCTTTGGCGGGCATTTTCTGAAGAATAAGGACATTTTCTTTTTTTTTTTTTTTTTAAAGATTTTATTTTTATTTATTTTTAGAGAGAGGGGAAGGTTGGGAGAAAGAGAGGGAGAGAAACAGCAATGTATGGTTGCCTCTCACATGGCCCTCACCGAGGACCTGGCCCGCAACCCAGGCACGTGCCCTGACTGGGAATCAAACCGGGACCGCCTGGTTCCCAGCCCGCGCTCAATCCACTGAGCTACACCAGCCAGGGCAGGACATTTTCTTACATAGGAAAATCAGGAAATTTACCTAATCCACAGTCCATCTTTGCTGTGGACTGACTGTTTGTGTCTCCACTCCACGCCCAGATTCACATGTTAAAGCCCCGCCCCCTGTGGGATATGAGGAGGTGGGGCCTTTAGGAGGCCACTGGGTTAGATGAGGTCGTGAGCATGGGTCCCCCCCCAATATGGGATGAGTGGCCTCAGAAGAGAAAACACCAGAGAGCTAGCTAGCTCTCAGTCTCGGTCTCACTCTCTGTCCATCATGTGAGGGCCAGTGAGAGGTGGCTGTCTTCGAGCCAGGAAGAGGGCCCTGCCCTGAACCTGACTGCCCGCACCCTGAGCTTGGACTTGCAGCTGCCAGAACTTCGAGAAAATTAACCTCTGTTGAGTGAGCTGCCCAGGCACTGGTATTCTCTTATGGCGGCCTGAGCAGACCAGACCGCAATTCAAATCTCATCACTTTTCCACATGGTTCTTTGCTGGCCGAGCCCCTAACCCAGGCCCACGGGGTGCATGTGGTGGTCTCATCCCTGTCGCCTCCTGTACTTGGAAAGAGCATCTTCCTTGCTCCTTCTTTTACTATAACGTTTAAGGATTACCAGCCAGTTATTTTAACAGACTGCCTTTTGGTTTGGTTGTGCACTGACTCAGGGTGTGCGTGGTCGACGTCAATCCTACAGATGCGACGCACGTTGGAGTGTCTGCCAGCTCCCTCGCTGCACCACCCCTCTGCTTTCCGCGTGTGACGCGCAGTGTATGGGGAGGCACATGGAGACTCGTATATCCGACGCCGGTTACGTCAGTGCACCAGCAATCTCAGCATCACTCCAGCATTCCTTCCGTATTCGCTAGCCGACACCAACAGCAAAGAAAAGTTTCCCTTTGCCTTGTCTGTTTGCTTCCATGGACTTGGGCAAGTCTGCCATGGCCGCACTCGTCTCCGGACCAGCCCTACATGCGTGAACATCAGCACAGACTCCACCATAAAGGACACTTCCGGCTGGGTGCCCGCTCCCTCCTCCGAGTTAGGAACACCCGGAACCGCGGGTGACTGCTCGATGCAGGAACACACTCATACAGAGTGTGCAGCCGAGGTGACACAGAGGGCAGGGAAATGCCCAGAGCCACCGGCCACAGGGGGACGCTCCGGGCAGAGCCCAGGCACCTGGCGGGGGTGCAGCTCAGAGCCACATGGCTCCAGCGTGCTCGGAGATGGAGACTCCTGGGCAGGGGCTTCCTTGCGTTCCTTTCTGTGGCCTCAGAACCATGTCACGGACCCTCGACCTGGGAGGCAGGGAGCCAGTGAACGAATAAGCACATGGCGCAGTGCCGGGGGCTCTGGACCAGTCAGTACCGGTGCTGAGGAAACCTGCAACCCAGGGAGGCAGGACACGTGAAGGAGCAGAAAGCACGTGGCTGCGATGGTCAGGGCTCCGAGGGACCGCCATGGAGACGGGCCGGACTCCCACGTTCACCAGCGCGGACGTTCAGAACAATTCCCGCTCCCTCGAACAAGATGTGAGCACATTAACAAGAGACCTTCGGCCATCAGACTCCTCATCTGAAAGTGACCGCCACGGCTCTGGTCATCTCGGCGACCCTGCCCCAGGCCTGAGATTCTAGAACCTAGAGCTCTGAACTATTCAGGACCTCCCTGGCTTTGGCGAATGCAGAATCTCCTCTGCAAACTCAGGAATGACTAGCCCTGACAGTAGAGGCAGGGACACAGCTGTCCTCCCTTCTGCGCACCCTCCCGCCCCCGGCCTCCAAGGGACATGCTCCACACGTGCACAGACAGAGACAGACAGGTTCACGTGGCTGGAGAGCGTGATGGGGTGGGGGTGGGGCAACGCCCAGCCAGCTGCTCCCTTCCCTCCCTGGGCGTCCTCCGGGTGCGGAGGTGCAGGATGCTGCCACCTTACTTGCCGACACAAATGTGCCATAAAACACCCATAAATTCTCCTGACACCCCAGTGACCTTCGTGGGGTCTGGAGGAGCCCCAATGTCACACCAGAGCCAGAGCTGTAAATATTCTGTCTGTGCGGTAAACACCGCGCTGGCGTGGGCACCACACTCCCGTCTGCTCTGTGCCTGCCGCCGCGGAGATTTATTTACTGCCGTGGAAAATTCCGGCCCCGAGGCAGGCAGCTCGCCACGCTCAGCCCCGTGTCTCAGCATCATGCTGCTCACTGCTGCCTGATCTCTCTCCTACACACACACTCACATGCGTGCACACAGACACATATACACTCACACACTCACACGTGTGCACACACAGAGACACATATACACACTCACACATGTGCACAGACAGGCTCGTGCACTCACACATACACACACTCCCGTGATTATAAAGCTGGGAGCAGGAAAGCCCCTGAGAAAATCACACTAAAACATGCTCCTACATCCCAGTCTTTCCATGGAGGTGAGTTTTAGATCGATTTACATTGAATCTGAATTTTAGCTTGTCTGTAATTGTCAAATCGTTCTTACAGAATTCCCGATTTCTCTAAATAAAGCATGTGTTTAAAGGCAGTGACCCTTGGAAGAAGGGAGTCTGGGAGAGCCAGGGTGTCCCCGACTCAGGGGGCTCCCCAGCAGGCCACATGGCCCACTAGCCTGTCCAGAATCCTCCCATTTATTGGATGAGAGACGGCAGACCTGGGAGGTGCGGACGGGCCGAGGGGAGACTTGGTGGCTCCTGGCCAAGGGGGACAGTTAACGTCGTCACCGTCCCCTACAGTCCAGAGGCACTTCATGGTTTTCAAAATAATTTCGTGGGGCAGTCTCCAAGGTGCGGGTCTTGCCCAACGAGGAAAACCGCTCCCAGCTCAGCGTGGGCATGAAGAGCCAGAGGATGCCTGGGGCATCTCCTGTCTCTCATCGCTGCCCAGGAACCAAGTCCCAGACCCTGAAGCCACAACTCCCCCTCCCCAGAGGCGAGGGCCTCGCTTGGCCCATCCACCCAAGAAACCAGGGTTTAGTAGAGACCTCCGCCCTGCCTCTGCTTCGTCTCCCCCACCCCAATTTACTTCTGCTGTTGTAATTAAGGTCCTGACCGAGGGCCTTAGCCGCCCAGGTTGTTTGTTCAATTTATCAATCAGCTGTTTCTCAGAAGTTCATTGCCATCTGGGGGCAGAAGTTCATTGCAGTCTGGGGCAGGCGATGTGAAATGAGGTCTCCGTGGCTCCTGATGGGGGGTGCTGCTCCTCTGGCCACAGCACCGCCACCCTTCCAAGGTCAATCGTTCACACAAAACGGGAGCCCGGTCCACATGCCTGACTCTCAGCCCCCTGAGAACGAGCTGAAAGCCCGGGAAGAGAGAAGAGGGAGGAAAGAAGGGGGAGATAAACGGCTCGTGGAGGGAAGGAAGGCTCAAAGGGAAACCAGGAGGTGGGGTTAGAGAAATTCTTCTGGGACACCCAGTGCCCCCAGCCCCCCAAACAAAGGCTATGAAGAGGACTTTCCCCACAGAAGCCCGAGCATCCGAGTGGGTGAAAAGCCAAGGGTGAGATTAAAAATTTGGTGTTTTAGCTTGGGTGACCCCGAATGAGACGGGCTTGCCTGGGAGGATCTGATAAACAGGTCTGGCCCCCAGCGAGCAGGTGTGAGGGGCCCCGGGGAGCAGGTGTGAGGGGCCCCGGGGAGCAGGTGTGAGGGCAGGAGTGATGCCAGAAGGAAACTCGTCACTGTCCAGAGTGACCACAATTCCACGCAGGGGCCTGAGGTGTGTTGGGTTCAAAAGGCGAAGCCTGGCCTGAGACCCTCACACCCCTGGGTGGCACCAGGCCTGGCCCAGGTGAGCTGCCACCAGGATGTCCCAACAGAGGGACATGAGCCCCAGGGCGGTGGGAGGAACCAGTATCGGCTACAACCAGGAGCAGCCCCTCCGTGGCCCTGGGCTGCACAGGGTGTGCAGGCCCCAGAGCTGCGCCTGGTGCTTTTCAGCCCCAGCCCCTCTCGCCCTCGAGTGCTGGGCATGGTGGGGAAACAGAGAGGGACAGCCGCCCAGTGCTCCTAGAGCCCAGGAGATGAGCAGTGCAGGAGACACAGGCTGGGAAGGGGCGGGGGCTGGGGGCCACGAGGAGGGAGGGAGGGGGCTCCCCCAGCGGCGAGGCATCAGGAAGTCTTCTCGGAGGAAGTGATGGGTGGGGCAAGGATTCAGGAAGGTGGGAGATTCTCAGGTGGAGGAGGCACGAGGCATCTCAGCCTGGGCAGCAGGGTTGGGCTTCCCCTTCAGAGCTGCGGGGAAGCCACCAAGGGCCGTCAGGAGGGAGAAGGGCTGTGACTGGGTTTGCCTTTCGAACATCGGACTCTGGATGCTCCATGGAGAAGGGACTAGAAGGAGTTGGGAGACGAGTCAGGAGGCCGGGGTCGCCGTCCGGATAAATGGACACTCCGACGTGGCACTGATGTGGAGAGAAGGGAGTGATGGGGAGACGGGGGGAGGCAACGCTGGTCTTGGCGAGGGGCTGGACAAGAGGGTGGAGTGAGCAGAGACACGCGAGGTGGGACTAAGGTTGGGGGCCTGGGTAAAGGGTGGGGGTCACAGCGGTCACAAAGGAGGGAGGTCCCCGGGTGCCGACGTGGGAAGACGAGCAGGCTGACTGTGGACACGCAGACCGAGGTCTGAAAGCTGGGTGTCCTCGAGGAGGAGCTGACAGTGGTCATTTCTGACTTGCTGAGGGGGACAGATAAGGAGGGGACTTCCGCTGGGCATACCACACGCTTCTAACATGTTTGGTTCGGGAGCTGCTCATACATAATAATTTAAGGTTTTCGATGCTTTTTTAAAAGGCCAATGAACATGAGGAAAAGCTCCACATCATTAATAATCAGAGAGAGAGGAAACTGAAGCCATTACCAGGCACTACGACACAGACACCGGAATGACTAAAATGGGAAGACTGACAATCGCAAGTGTTGGCGAGGAGGCAGAACAACTGGACCGCACCTGCGCTGCTGGGGGACTGCAGAATTGTGCAGCTACACATGCCCTTCGCCTGTGGCCCCGAAACCTCAGTCCTATGCGTTTGCCCAAGAGAAACAAAACAGGTGTGTACTCAAACACATGTGCACTCAAACACGTGTGCAAGAAGGCTCATGGCAGCTTCATTTCTAACAGCCCCAAACTAAAATGTCTATAATGATATGTGTTCACCGATATAGTGTTGTTCAGAGTAGTTCTGCTGCCCTAAAAATCCTCTGCGCTCTGTCTGTTCATCCCAATCTCCCCCCACACCCTGGCAACTCCTGACCTTGTCACTCTGTCCATGGTTTTGCCTTTTCCAGAAGGTCAGACAGTGGGGACCACACCACAGGCGGCCTGGAAAGGCTGCCTTCTGTCGCTCCATCATATGCACTTACGTTTCCTCCACGTGTTCCCGTGGCTTGATAGCTTTTTTTTGTGCTCAATCACACTCTCTCGCCTCAACGTACCACAGGTTATTTATCTTTTCACCTACTGAAGGCCATCTTAGCTGCCTCCAAGTGCTGGCGACTGTGAACAAAACTGCTATAAATATCCGTGTGCAGCTTTTCGGGGGGACATTAAGTTTTTACAGGTGTTGGCTTGTATGGTGAGAGCATGTTTAGTTTTGTGAAAAAACAAAAACAAAAAACAAAAACGCCAAAGTGCTTTCCAGAGTGGCTGCCAGTCCGCATTCCCCCGGCAATGGATGAGGGCAGCTGCTGCTGCCCCACACCCGCACCAGCACTGGGGTTGTCGGTGTTCCGGATTTCGACCGTTCCCGGAGGTGTGTCATGGCATCTCCCGGTGGTTTAAATCGGCCTCTCCCGGAGGACGTGTGGTGGGGGGCATCCTCCCACACGCTCACTTGCAATCTGTGTGTGTTCTCTGCCTGTGACGTCAGGGCGTGCCGTTCTCTAGGTACCTCCAGGTGTAACGACCCCCAGAGGGCTGTTAGCCGGCACGTTCTCCCGGGCTTCAGTGCCGCTTGTTTACTGAGGTCTCCTGACAGAGACAGATTGACTCAATCATTGGCCACGTGGTTGAACTTGATCTCCAGGCCCCTCCCTTTGCTAGAGATCAGGCCAGCGTCAAAGGCTCAAAGCCCCAACCCTCTAACCTGGTAGTTTGTCTTTGTGGTTTGAGCACCCCCCCTCCCCAAGTCAGCTCATTAGCATTACCTGTCAAGGGCTCCCCCAGTCAGCTCATTAGCATAAGCTCAGGTATATGGCCCCAGGGGCCCGCCCTCCAAAAACAGGGGAAATCAAGGGTTCAGAGGCTCCCTTCCAGGGACCAGGGACAAAGAGTAGCCAAAATACACAACCTTATTGTACAGCTAACTGTGTTACAGTGTCGCAGGGGGAAGTTCCAGACAAGCAAGGGGGAAGGCTGGAGAGTCCTGCAGTCAGGGGCTAGGGCTGGGGCGTGAGCAGGGACTCCCGTTTAGCTTGCCGTGGATATGTAGTCGCCTCTAGACCCATTTGGAGCTGTGTGAGTGAGTTAGAATTGACGATGCACCCAAGCTTTGCTCTGTCAGCCCCAAACAGAACACAGAGCAGAAAGGCACCCACGTCCAGCGTGACCCTGGTCACCTCCAGGTTCACTCTCTTTAAAGAATAGGTCTGTGTTCATTCATTCTCTCCCATATTTACCGAATTTTCTGCAACAAGGATATGCTTTTTTTTTTAAACCAGAGCAGAAAAGTGTTCTGTTTTCCTTTCATACATGTAAAACTATAGCAAAAAAAAAAAAAAGCCTTTTTTATTGTTCGTGTCGTTGGGAAAACCTTTAACTGAGAAACGCCGAGGACCAAACAGACAGCTCAAATCTCTCTCTGACGTTCCCATTACCAGTCTCTGTCTGTCTGTCTGTCTGTCTGTCTGTCTGTCTGTCTGTCTGTCTGTTCCGCTGCCTCACTCCCACACACCTCCACCCAGGAGGGCCAGTGAAGTACGTGACCTTGAGTTGCTGGCCTGGTAGAGCCCTTTCCCCAAGGGGACGGACATCTGTCCCCTCCTTTCTGTAGAACGCAAAGATGTCCTGTCACCAGGCTTTGGACAGGTTCAGATGCATTTCCCCAAGGAATAAAAACCTGTCCCCGAGGGCCACCACCACTCCCTTGTGTGCCCTGAGACCCTGTCCCTGTGTGTCCCCTTCCCCAGTGGACCTGCTGTCCCTGCCCACTCAGCTTGTCACGGGCCCAGCCTGGGCCCAGCCAGTGGAACAGTCCCCAAAGCAGGTGGCCTATGGACCTCTGAGGCCACTTGGAGTGGCACCACCAGCCCTGACACCCCTCAGAAGGGAAGTTCCCTCATCAGCCAGAAAATGCGTGTTCCCACTCCTGCCCCCCAGAGCCAAGCGGGGGCGCCCTGGGCCCGGTCTCCCAGCCTCTAATGCTAAGTTTGCATGCTCGGATCAGCGTGTCCCGGGTCACCTTGAGACTGTGTCCCCCAGGCACCAGGGAGGCAGGGACAGGTCCCCTTTCCACCCCTGGTTCCTGGCCGAGCCCTCTGATGTCCCTTTGACCCTCCTCCCCGCTTCCTCAGGCCCAAAGCTCTGCTCGACTTGAGTCTCTGAGAAAGGGACACATTTGGGGTCAGGGTTACTTCCCACAGCTACAGAAAAATCCCCCAAAGAAACGATAAACCAGCTGCAAAGTGATAGTGTCCTATGGTTTGAGGTGGGGGGGACCAGAGACAGAGGCAAGAAAAATTGCTCCTGGGCCGGCCTGCTGCTTGTTAAGGTGGAAGCTCGGCCTAAAAGGGCAAGCCACGCGGGGGCCGGGCCGGGGCGGACAGACTGCCCTGGGGGGCTCCCTCAGCCCCCCGCACTGTCCCGCCTGGACTCCTGGGCGCAGGAGTGGCAGAGCGAGGCCCTCGCTGCCGTCGCCACGGAGAGCGGCTGCGAGGTGTGATGGTCTGTCACCGAGATGGAGTGTATGACGTGAACCATGGCAAACACCGTAATGGCTAATTTCAAACATTTATTACAATTCTTGCAAGAGTTGAAAGCTGTCCCCACTCTTGATTTTAATAAATGCAGTCTTGGAGCAGTCGCTTATCAAAGTGACACAAATTGTGTGGTAAATAGATTACGGCACAGCTGAAATACTGGAAAATGAGATCAGAAATGCTCCTTGTCCCCATTTAAAACTGCCTGCGATGCCGGAGCCTCTGTCGCAGCCGCCGGGCGGCCACAAGAAGCGGCGCTGGGCGGGTCATGGGGGTGGGCAGGGTGAGCGCCCAAGGCCGCCGTTACCCAGCTTCCCCCCGGACCTGGCGCTCCCCCGTCAGAGGATGGACAGGACGCCTGGGCCTGGCACGCCCCCGGCCTCTGGGGTGAGGGTGCCTGGGAGGGAATGGGGACCTGCGTCTGGGTTGGAAGGAGTGCTGGTTGGGGCTCTGGGCGCTGATCCTCCCGGGGAGCTGGGATAAAGAATGCCCCCCGTGTTTTCTGTCCTCCCACCAGGAGTTCGTACTCCTGGAAAGGGCTGGGGGCTGCAGGCTCTTGTCTCTCGATTCTGAGCCTCTCTTCTCTGCCGCTCTCCCTCCCCTTCCCTGCTCACACTGGGCACCTACTGTGTGCTGGGCATCACCCTAGCCCCTGGGCACGCACAGGTGCCCTCGAGGGGCTTCTGGTCTGATGGGCATGCAGTGAAGTGAGACGGCCTGCTGGACGACAGGACACCCTGGGGTGGCGATCCCCTGCTTGGCAGCAGCTGACCCAGCACATTAAGATGTGGGGTACCTGGCCAGGTGGCCTGCGTGCTTGGGCCAGGACCCTCCCTGTCCAGGGTTCCAGGCTCCTGTGTCCAGGCGGCCCCGCTCTTCCTCTGAGGACAGAAGGAGCAGGGAAAGCCCTGCGCACCCTTAAAGGGTAACAAAACTGGGGAGGCACTTTCCTGTTTGCCTTAAACCCCGACCCCAGTGAAGGGTGCAGAGCCCCTGCCCTCCACAGGGACCCACAGGACTCACCCGCCCCAAATTACTCCTTCCTAAGCGTGTGACTCACTCAGAACCTGTCCCTTGGGTTGTCACGTAGAATGTGGTCAAATGTAAATGCAGGACCTTGGGGAGACCGAGAAGCCCCCCCGCCTGAGGGCCGAGGTAGCATGGCTGCTTCAGGGATGGCGCCTGCGTGCCGCTCAGAAACCTCTGCCTCCGAATTACAGGGGCAGCCTGGCGTTCCAGGACCTCACTGGGAACTAATTGCTGGTGTGACCGGCACATGCTGCGCGTCACTGCCAATTAAGGCGGGAACGAAAAGCACCGCACGGCTACGCACGGACGTGCACTTGCTGTTTCACCCCCACTTCCTCCCTGGCCCGGGGGTGGGGGGGAGGCGGCCCACTTTGCAGCAGCCCCACCCAGGGGCCCAGCGGATGGATGGGGCCACTTGGAATGCATTAGTGGGTGACGCTGCAAAGCTAAATGTCACTGTGCCTTGAGCCGCAGCTCTGCCAGGTCCGGTCCTCCAATCTGCCCCTGGCCAGGGTCCAGAGGACACCCATCGGGGGACTTCCCACCCAGAACAGGCGGCCCGATGGCTCTAAGGAGCCATTCCTATCTGTTTTATTTCTTTAAATAGGCATTGGATTAAGAAACTAAATAGTTTATATATTTAAGCCCAAGTTAATAGATGTTAAATTTCATTATTTATTAAATATTAATAATTCATTAAGGTTTCCAAATGAAACATTAAACCTCTAACAAATTAAATTTAAATAATTAAGTCTATTATTAGTGGAGAGAGATTGCCAGGATGGGGGGGGCACGTTCCAGAAACTATTTTTCAGTCAAAGGGGCACAGGGTTTTGCCATCTCTGTGTTAGAGACGGGGAGGGGGAGGGGGAGGCGGGGAAGTGAAAGGATTTGACCTTGAACATGGTGCTGATACGTGTCTGAGCCGGGGTCACACCCCGTTCTTTCTTTCCCAGACCCAGAGCACTGTTTGGAACACACAACACGGTGACTCTTTCTGATCTGCAAACAGAACGACTCGTCAGCAACAGCAGAGGGAAGATGCAGAACATGTTGACTGTCAACAGGAAGGGTGCGAGGTAACGGGGGAGGGGCTGCTTACAACGGGGGGGGGGGGCGGGGGGGGTGTCTCCCCACGGGAGGAATGGGGGTTGCTGAGTAGCCCAGGAGGGACAGGAAGAGGGGGACCAGCTGCACACTCTCCAGGGGGCTGGGACCTACCACGGACCCCACGCCACCCCAAATATTTTTGCCTACATCCTAATCCCTGGAACCTTTGAATGTGACCTCATTTGGGGGGAGAAAAAAAGGTCTTTCAGATGTAATCAGTGGGTCCTAAATCCAGTGGCCAGTGTCCTAATAAGAAACAGAAGAGAGGCACAGACAGAGATGAAGCTCCCTCCAGACCGGCAGAGACCGGAGGGGCGCAGCCCCAGCCCAGGAATGCCAGCAGCTGCCAGACGCCGGGACTGGCGAGGAACAGGATCCCCCCCTCCCGAGCTTCGGAAGGGGGCATGGCCCTGCCGACACCTTGAAATTGGACGTCTGGTCTACGGCTTTGCAAGACAATACGTGTCTGTTGTTAGCCACCTAATTTGTGCCGACTTGTTGCAGTAGCCAGGGGAAGCCACTGCTGTGCCAAAGGAACTCGCCTGTGGCCTCTGTGACAGCGTCCTGCCAGGCCTGGCTGGTCCCCCTGACCCCAACCCCTGTGACAGGCTTCAGTACCTGTGCCGGGATCACTTCAGCCCAAGCCTGGGGCACGGATGGCTCTGTGACCATGGGGACAAATACAGCCCAGCTCTGGTGTCTGTTCGAGTCTAGACAGGCTCTGAACTTATGAGGACACAGCTTGGCCATGGTTGGTCCAATTACAGGATGATTCTTTGCTTTGCAGCTGCTCCTTCTGAGCAGAAAACCGCTCTGCCCACTGTGAGTGCCAGTTGATTGGCACCCAGTCCTCCGAGACACCTTCCACCTCTTAGGGAGCGACCCCCAGTTGTATCCCCCTGAGTCCCCTGGCTGAACAGTACAACCTGCCCCAGTCTAAAGTCACGTCTCCCTTCTGCCCTGCTCCTCCTCCCAATATCCTGGTCCCCGCTGCCCCCAAGGTGGCCACCCCCTTCTGTCCTACCCAGGGGACATCGCTCATGTGCTCAAAACACTCAGCTTCCCCACCACCAACCGCACTAAGCACAGGTGCAGCCACCTGACCGTAGGTCCATCTGTACGTGGCCCAAGCAACCTGTCTGGTCTTTTTCTCCAGCTCCCCCCAGCCCCCAACTACCATTCCTCAAGGTCCATCCTCCATGTGGGCCCCCTGGAAGCCTTTCCATGCTCCCTTACAAGCACAAGTCCCCAAGCTGCCCCTCCAACGCCTGCCCCAGCAGAACAGTCCTGCAATGAGCCATGTTTCGACCATGTGCACACAACATGCTGGGAACTGCCCTGCCTGGTTTCAGAAGCTGTAACCCTGCCATGGCTGAGGCTGAGTGAGAGATCTTGGGACCATAAGCCACTAAGGAGACAAAGCTTATCTCCCTGGCAGGGGCACCACTTCTGCCCCCTTTTACTTCACCCTGCTTGGCACCGGGCGGATGACTGGTTAGCCAATGGTGGGTAAGATTCCTCAAGGGAGGGACGACCTAAAACAGGCATGGTCATGAAGGGGCCCTCAGGGAAGGGCTTGGGGGGCTATAGAGAAAGGGGGTAATGGACCCTCACCCCTCGGCTTTGACATAGCCTGAATCCTCATTCTGTCTGTGAGAAGTTTCCTAATCTCTTGGATGCCTTACTTCCCCCACCTGACTTAAGCCTGAAACAATGCCAGAGGGCGGTGCAGCCCTGGGCTGGAAAGGGTTCCCGAGGGCCTAAAGCCTAAGAAAGAATGCATAAAATCCTGTGAAACCTGCTTTGTTAAGAATGTCCTCAGTTTAAAGGATAAGGGTCCAAGCATGAAATGAATTTGTTTCCCAAAGTTTCATGGCCCTTTAGCTATCTGACCCCGACTCAGAATAAGCCCTCAGAGTTCTTTGTATGTTATCTATTGTTTGATCCTTACTGCCTGACAACGATTGATGAGCTTTACCTGAATTCCTGTGCAAACTGAACCCAATAAAAGCCCACTGAGGAACAGGCTCTTGGTCCTTCTCCTTTGACAGATCAGCCATCTTTCCTTGCCAAGAAGATCATGTCTTGGTAGACTTATTCCCATCTGTGGTGGACAGGGAGGCTCTGTGAGTGGAGCCCCCCCCCAATGACCCCCTCCTCCTCCTCCACCACCCATTTCACTCCTGGGGCTTCCTTAGCCTCCTTTAAAAATCCCAGTAGATTGAGCACTGGACTGAGAACTGAAAGGCTGCCGGTTCAATTCCCCGTCAGGGCACATGCCTGGGTTGTGGCCCGGGTCCTGCTTTGAGGGGGGTGCAAGAGGCAACTGAAATGTTTCCCTACCTTCCTCTCTCTCTAAAAATAAATAAATAAAATATTTTTTAAAAATCCCAAGGAATAAAGACAAAAAACCAGCAACAACAAAAAAACCCTCCTCAAACTAGTAAGTGGCAAAGATACAAGGTGAACGCACACAAAGGTGTCATCCTTATACACACTGGCAATAAACAGATGGGCATCAAAATGTTTCAAAATAACACCACTTACAATCACTCAAGAAAAGAAAGAGAAGCACTTAGGTGTGAATCTAACAAAACGTGTGTAGAACATATGTGCTGAAAACTATACTAATCAAAAAAAGGAAAAAAAGCCAGTACGTGGAGACACCAAGTCTTCATGGATTGGAAGGTGCAGCTCCGTGAAGGTGGCGGTGCTCCCAAAGCGACACTCCAGCCTCACGCCGTTCCCACTAAACCCCCCGCCCCGTGAGGTTTGTTTGTTTATTCCTTTGTTTAAGCTGTAGGCAAGATTATTTTAAAATTTAAAAGAGAAGATAAAGGAATCAGAATAGCTACAACTTCGAAAACACATACAATGAGGGAAATCAGTCTACCTCCTTTGCAGGCTTTTCAATCGATCAGCAGGAACCCAGGTGCTGGGGGCTCAGCAGAGAATGAGATGCACAGCCCCACGGGACGGAACCGAGCGCTGACCGGTTCCTGACGAAGGTGCCAGACCCACTCAGTGGCGGCGGCTCTTCAGCCTGTCGCTGGGGCAACTGCACACCCACAGACCAGGGGGAAGACCCTCTACCTAAGCCTCACACTTTATATAAAAACTATCTCCAAATGAATACGCACTTAGATGTGAAATGTAAAACTATAACATTTCCAGAAAAATATATAGGCAAAGAGCCTTAGAGGTAAAGAGCTCTTAGACTTCGCACCAATCCGTAGAGGAAACCAGCGTGCAGATCAAGGCTGAACGTGTCCCCTCGGGAAGATGGGGAAACACAAATGCTCCGTTCTCCTCTCGTTTCTGCCAAAGTCCTGAAACCCCAATGGAAACTGAACACGGAAGGGCAGGTGAGCTTCGCGCCTGGGCAACCCATCCATGAGGCCGAAGTGCGATGCGTCCCAAGGATGCAGACGCTTTGCATCCTCGGGGAACCTGGCAGAACCCGCGCTTTTTGTCTCTCCTTGTGGCTGGTTCTGATTTGTATCCTTGATAATAAAATCGCAATTCTAAATGCAGCGCTGGCCTGGGTTCTGTGAGTTGTTCTAGTGAATCATAGAACCTGAGGGGACAAATCTTAAATTCGCAGCCAGACAGCCGGGCGCCTGGGTGGCCTGCGGGCCCCTGAGTCTTGCAGGGCTGA
>PVJI01004076.1:0-113518 GCA_004026765.1 Micronycteris hirsuta
GCCCCCTTCCTTCCCTGCTCTCTAAAATCAATGGGCATGTCCTTGGGGGAGGGTAAACAAGCATGTATGTGGTCCCTATTTCATGGGGAATCAATATAAAAGGACACGTGTATTGTTTTCAGGAAACACATGGTGAGCGTTTTTTATTTCAGAGGCGTAATCAACCCCTTTGAAGTGTCTGTGCAGTTGAAGGAAAGACATGAGGCCCACACCTCTGGCTCCGAGCCGGCCGCTGCGGAGTTCAAAGGGGCTGGGAGCCCCTTCAAAGCTCCCTAGCACGGCACCTGGACGGGCACGGGCGGGCCTGGACAGACCAGGTTTGGGGGACAGCAGCCAGACCCCAGAAGAAAAGGAAGCTGGCTCGGTAATCCCCAAGGCAGGGATCTCCCAGCCCCCACGGGCAGGCGCCCCTCCCCCCGCCCCCACCCCACACCTGCATCTGCTGGAGGCGGCAGGACCCGTGCAGCTCAACCAAAGCCCTTTCCCTCAGGGGGCGGGGGGGGGGGGGGGGTGCTGACCTGACACCCCGACCACCCAGCATCTTATCTGGCACTCTGGGTTTGGAGAAAAATGCAAGTGACACAACAGGAAGTTAACTCTCCAAAGGAAACACTCAGCACGTCTGGGGTCAGCATCTGAAATGACTGTGCGCTTTCAGTGCCCAGGAGCCTCATCTCGCTGTGGGTGACTGGGCCGGCACCCAGGGCAGGGAGAGCGATGCGGCCTGTGATCCGAGCCCAGGAAAGCCATGGGTCCGGCCGCGCCCAGAGCTCCAGCGCTGCCTGGACAAGCCATGGAGGGGGCGACATCAGCCAGCCCACCGGAGTCGGCGTGGGCTCAGAGGTGACTGCGCCTCTCTTTTCAGTGCTAAGGAGCATGAAGTGCTGAGGAGTTCAGGGCGGTCTGTAGCTCGGCAGCTTTTATGGTCTAGTCTGGTGGCCGTCCCATGGACCCTGGGTTCCCACAGCTGGTGTGAGCCCGCACCGCTTCCCGGTGCTGGGGCTGGCTCACTTTGGTGCCTCCTGGCACAGAGCCTGTTTTAATGCAGCCCACGAGCCCAAGGTGAAGGGCATCGAAGCTTCCGTTCGTGCCTCATAAACCACTCCAACTCTGAAGAGTCAACGATGTGTGTCGAAGAATGGATTTGTTTGTGGGGCACAGCTAAGCGGTAACCTCATGAGATTGAAACACTTAGTCCTGCAAAATGTGCATAATCATTCAAATTATGCTGCAAAAAATTAAAGTGACCTAGCGTGCCATGCCATATGGACTTGACCTAGCAGTCTGGATGGTATGCAAAAGGCATCTACCCATCAATATGGGTTTTGGCTTTGCTCATTTGTTTGTTTGAAGTTCTCTGGTTCTCACTGCAGTTCACAGGCTCCGGCGTTTCAGGGGTGCGATCGCCGCAGCTCGCTGAGTGCCAGGCACGTGCCTCACACTTGCCACGTGTCATCAGCCACTCTCACGGCAGCTGTGCGAGGGGCAGATTATCGCTCCCGTGGCAGAGAAGACAACACTGAGGCATGGATCCTGAGTGGCTTAGCCCAAGTCACATGGAGCCAGGATTTTGGTGGATCCATACCCGAACCCCACGCCCAGACCCTCAGAGACACGCCTTCCATCCTAAAAGCACTGGACACCTGGGTGAGGAGAGAAACTATTTGAACAAGTCAACTGGAAATCAAAACAGAACTGGTGAGGGCTCCCGGACAGGCACGAAAAGGAACTAAAGCCAGAGATTTTCTTGGGGAAGGGGGGGTCAGGAGGCTTGGGGAGACTGAGGCATTTGACGTGGGCCTGAGGGCACAAGTAGGGGCCCCTGAGTTGGAGATAAAGGGCAAGGAGGCTCAGAGCAGGGGGCTGAGCAGGCTCCACCCCTGAGGATATATCGGGGTGTCTTCGGGGTGTACCAAGCCATGGCCTCACTAGGAGATAGCACGCCTAAAGCCTGGAGATGCCCTTGGAACACCCAGTTTTTCCCTGGCGATAATCACACGTAAGAAGGCCAGTCTTTATCCCAATGGATACATTCGTTCCTGTTTTGACAGCAGAACCTCGAAAGGACAACTCCAATGTTACAAAAGAAAAAGGCGCATCAAGGAGAGGAGGGGAGGGCAGCGCCACCGCGTGCCTCCTCACTGCTTCAAACCCGCTGCCCCCCGCAGGAGGTCCGGGAGCCTCGGTCCAGCGCGGCCTCTCCCGGCGAGCTGGCGCTGTAACCCCGTGGCAGACCTCTCCCGTCTCCACGGTGCCGTCCAACCTACCATACCAGCAAAAATGGATGGCTGCCCCCCAACACACAAACACCCGCTAAAAATACACCGGCTCATCTGCTCCGGCAGACACACACCTAAAATGTCTCACTTCCTCGCTCGATCATCTGCCCGGGGACAGCTGCCATGCGCCCACTGTCAGGGTGCTGAGGACACAGCCCGTCCTCAGGGGAACTAGAACCCAGTGTACCTTCACGCAGCAGGCTGCAAGGCGGTGCCCGGAGTGAATAAAGAAAATACTGGGGAGAGTGTGGGGCCGAGTGGGCGGAGACTACAGTTGATTTGAGGCCTATTGAGTTGGGCGCCTTTGATATCCCAGGAGAGACGTGGGCAGCAGCTGGGCACGAGACTTACAGAGGACTGGTCTGGGCCAGAAGTGTGCCTCGGACTTGGGGGCAGGGAATTTTGAGGAAAGGGGTGCCTGCGACGGCGGTGCTGGCAGTGGGGACAGAGCCAAGTGGAGCAGCGGAGGCACGGTTTGGCGGGGGGAGGGTGTGGAGCAATAGAAATTCACATTTCAGCTCCATTACTAAACCCTGTCAATGACAGCTGATTCCTCACACATCCACCTTCAACGCATGCACTCCCATCCGCACCCCATGCTCCCTGCAGCCCCTCTCAGCCTTTTCATGTGAACCCAGGAGGGAAGGGGTCACTCCCTGGGTCAGTCCTTCCAGCTTCAGTGGAGACACCGGCCCGGGCAGCTCATCTCTCGGCCAGCCGTCCCTGCACGGGGGTGAGAAGCGGCCTCCGTGGTTGTGGTTTTAAATCTAAAAACATCCAGATTCATCCAACAACCCGGCCCTCTCAGAGACAAATCTGGTCCCTACCTCACGTGGACACAGGGAGAGCCGGGTGTGGAGGAGCGAGGGTGCCGATTCACAGGCATCACCAACTCTAAGAAGGAAGACCTCTGCCCCTGGCCAAGGTCACGGTCAGAGGCAGGGCCACCATGGCCCTTCTCACTGACAGCGCAGCCCCCACCGCATGGGCTGCCTGTCACCACAGGGCCCTTTGCTCCCTGAAGGCTGGGGTCCTTTGCTCAGGAAGTCCAGACCCCTCCCCTCTTCTCACACAGAGCTCTACCCCATACCAGCCTGGGCCACCTGCATGTACCCCAACATTTCTGCCCTCCTTTGGCTCAATGCACTGGTTTTGGATCGGCAACCCTCGACCCTCAACACAATTAGTTTAAACAGGCATGGGCTTTATTTTGCAGAGGCAGAAGAAATTCACTCACCTTTGGGACACTAAAATGCCCAGGCACCCTGGGTCAAAGAGCACCCGAGGTCAAGAGCAGACGGGACGTGGACGCAGTGACTCAAACCCGGGACCATCCTTTGCTGGTACGCAACCATCTCCCACTCCAAAAGGAACGCAAGCCCAGAGCCCCACTCTCCTTTCCTGCGTTCCCAGGCTGGGACTCTGAGACAGGAGTCCTCACCCAAGGCAGGCAGTGCTATGGTCTGACCTTTCTAGAAAGGCCTGCCTGGCCAGGAAGAAATTTAGGTCAGGCCAGCAGGTCACGCAGGGATTGGCTCTGCCTCTCCATCCTGTGGGCTATGGTCGGGCTTCCCCAGATGGTCCCGAGGAGCCCGCAGGCTTGGCATCTCACTGACCGATCAGCCACAGGTCACCCCAGCAAGGCTGCAAATCGTGGCAGTCAGCCTGAGCCAGCTGGGCCTGCCCCCTCCCTGAGCCCCCAGCTGCACCGAGTTGGCTCCCCCGCCCGCCAGGAGGGCACGGGGGCGCGGGACCACTGGGCAGCATCCCAGCTGCCTCTCCCGCCCCTCCGGAGTTGGCTCAACTCCGAGCCACTTTCTCAAAAGGCTCCTGTCCCGATCCCTGCGAGCGCGGAGCCCCCAACACACCCGCAGGCATCCCCGCTCGTCTCGCCCGCTTCCACACACGTCCCTGTCGCCGTCCCCCCGGCACCACTGCCACCAGCAGACACACGCTCTGCTGGCCTGTTTACCGAGAGCCAGCGCGAGAGCTGCCGAGGTGTCGCCAAGTTGGGCTGCGGGCTCTGGGGGCCGATGCCCCGAGTCGCGCGGTCCCCAGCCGCTGGCACCCGGCGCGCCGCGGGCCGGCAGGGACCCTGCTCCGGGATCCCGCACCCTGGCGCAGCCCCTCCTTCCCGCGGCGGCGGCCGAGGCGGCGTCCCCGGCCTGTTCCTGCCGCCCTGGGCGCACGGCCACTGGGAGGGGCGCACCCGCCCCTCCCGCGCCCCTCCCGCACCCCGTCCGCACCCCGCGCGCGCGCTCACCTCGGGGGGGCCGGTGCCGGGGTGCCGATCCCGCCGCCGCGGCGACTCCGCATCTCCCGGGCGCTCGCCCGCCGCCCTCTGGGGAGCCCTTCTGGCCCCGCCGGGCGCGAAGGAGGGTCGCGAGGACGCGCAGAGACCGCGAGCTCAGGGCGCCGCCTCCTGCCGCCCGCACCCTTGCCGCCCGCCTCCCGCAGCGGAGCAGGAAATTTGTCCGGCCGGTCCCGCCGCCTCCTCGGCTCCTGCTCCGGCTCGGGCTCGGCGGCGGGGGTGGGGGCCCCGCGCTGCGAGGAGCGGGGGCGACGCCTGGTGTCCGGCGCCGGGAGCGCACCCGGGCGCCCGCCCCACCTGCGGCCTCGGCCCCGCCCGGCAGGGATGATGGCCTGAGGCCTGAGGCGCCCAGCCACCCTCCAGGGGCCTTACCCCGTCTGGTTCCCCTTCCCGGAGACCCTGGCAGCGGCCCCGCTGCCCGGACCCAAGCGCGCAAGGAGGGAGTCAAGGTGTGACGGGCACTCTTCCAAGCGGGAAAGGCCCTTCCCACCCAACCTCTGCTCTGGGCACCAGGAAGTGGCCTGCTGGGGTCAGGCAGCACAGAACACGCCAGCAAGCCACTGGCTCACAGAAGTAGGGAGACAGTGAACTCTCCAAAGCCTGGGTCCCCCTCCAAATAAGGGTGCCCACTCTTGGATGTTGAAAAGGGCTTCCTTGTCATTAAGGCAGTATCTGGAGAAGTGAAACACACCTGTTGTGTTCTGGGACTGCTTCCCAGGTGGTCCCCTGTAAGCTGTTTGGGGAGGCATCAGGGTGAGGGAGACTCCAGCAGAAGGGCAGAGGGATGGGTGTGTAGACAGCTGGATTCTGGACTGCCCTCTGGGTCGGTGGGAGGCCTGGTCGACCTCAGGAGGGATATCATTACCCCCCTTTCACAGGGGCCTCACTCATTAGGACTCGTGAATGGCAGTTCGGTTGTCACCACACCTTGGATCACTAGCCAGCAGACAATTCCTGGGACACCTGGGGACAGAGCTGCGCACCCCAAAGACTGAAGCGCAATGGGTGCTGACTGGCTGAGACCACCACAGATGACCTGTCCAGGGCGCAGTGTCCCTTCCACGGGGTGCAAAGAGCCAAGAAACCCATGGAGAACTTGAACTCAGCCCCCCTTCTGCGCCAGCATGCTGTCCCCGGGGGTTCTTGTCCAGCACCCCGGCTTCGAACAGCGCCCACACGCAGGGAACCCACAAAGGCGAAGCTCCCTGGGACTCCCGGCCGGGTGCCAGCCCCGCTGGCTCTCTCCATGTCGCAGGCCCAGCTCCTGCTCTGGCTCAGCTCTCGTGTAGCCCCCGCCCCCCCCCCCTTCGCTGCTGCCTCTGAGCTGGCTCCAAGTCCACTGCCGTCCAGCTGCCCGGGGCTTCTCGAATGTGTGCCCTTCTCTCTGGCCCACTGCCTTCGTCTCTCTGCTGACGGCCACGGCTCCCCGCCGCCCCATGTTAGACTCAGCCTCTCCCAGACGATCCCTTCTTCGCACACCGTCTGGGGGACCCTCAAAACGAAACCAGGTCATGCCAGTCCCCTGCCTGAGAGCCTTCCTTCAGAATAGAACTCAGACTCCTGGGAGGCTCTGCCTGACTTCTCAGCTGCTCTTGAGCCTCCCCCACCCCTCAGAGCCTTCCCCGATATCAGAGACAAGCACATCCCAGCGGGGGTGGGGTGGAGGGTGGGGAGTGGGGGACACCTGCCCCTGCCTTCTGTGCCTGCCCCCACCTTCTCATGGACCCTCCGGACTCCCTCAAGGTGTAGTCACCTGTTTGGTGCCAGCCCAGCCCGTCTGCCTCCCCCGCCCCTCCCTCAGCGCTGCGCGCTCCCAGACTCGACTCCTCCACCCCTCATCTCTCCTCCCTCACCCCTCACCCCTCCATCTAGAGCTCTGGACACAGCGCCCAGAGCCGGGAGGGGCTCAGGGAAAGCATGTGGGCTGACAGATGAGAGGAGGAGGGGCCCCAGCCGGCAGCGCCAGGCAGCCCTGTCTCCCTGGAGCCCCGCAGGGCAGGCAGCCCTCTCTGAGTGGCCCCCAAAGATCTCCTGGGTTGGGGGACCAGGTAGCTCAGCTCTGGATTTTCCAGTGGTGGCCTGCAGGGCCAGGCTTCTGGAGGGGAAGGAGCTCAGCGCTGCTTGTTAGCCCTGCAGGGACCCGGGAGAGAGAGACGAGTTGCCTTTGTCGGGCATCTGCCATTGGGAAGTCAGCAGCCCTGGTAACATGATGAGGGGCAGATGGCTCTTCTCTCCCGGTAATATCCTCTCTGTGGGACCCCAAAGGCTCTTCCAGGAATTTAGCACTGTCCCTCAACTTTATCTAAAGTCTAAGGACATTCATCATTGTCACACAGAAGCAGAGTTGTGTTGATTTCCATATGGAGCCCGGGATCCTTCTCAACCACCTTCACTCAGCATCTCTTAAGCTCAAGGCCCCTGCTGACATCAGGGGATTTCCCTTTTTCCATCCTGGGCAACGGGGTACCCAGCCTCTAGCTTCCCTGGCCCTTGCGGAGCCTGGAACTCAGCCCTCATTCAATCTGCAGCTTCCTCTTGAGGCCTGGGCACCCTGTTGAACCCCACCCTAGCCTCGCTCTGCCGTACGTACCCCCTCCTAGTTGCTCTTCACCAAGCCCTGCGACCGCTTCCCGGTAAAGCACGTCTGCAGGCCGTTTTCCTGTGACGTCACCATTTGGATTCTTGGGGTAACCCAGATAATTAGTGGTCCTTGTGCTTTCAGGGCTCAGTCAATGTCAGTTAAAATTAAAATGCTCAGGCCACAAAGGCGCTCTAGGAGGCTAAGCCAAAAGGCGCACTGGTTGGTAGAAAGCAGGCCGGAGCTGCTTTTAATCCCTGCACAGGAACACCGATGCACCGTGGCTCCCGGAGACACGGGCAGGTGTGGTGAGTGACTGGCCATGGGGCAGGGCAAGCAAGGAAAAACTGACGTGGGGACCCGTCCCCACAAGGAGGAAACTCGGAATGGCTGTTCTGGTCTCTAGAATGTGCCAGAATGAATGGCTCTGATAACGGGTCCAGAACTTTCGATTTTCACCTTGCTCAAGCACTGTTCCCCATGTCCCTTTCCCCAGTTATGCCCAGGTGCGAGCAACCATTAACCCGTGGAACCAAAAGGACAGGCCCCATGACAGTAGCCTCCTGTCCTGTCCCAGGACAGCAAAGACGTGTTTTCTCCTCTGGGTCCTCATGGCGTTTTACCTCTGACTTTTCCTTCCCGGGTTCCTGCCCATCACGGAGAATACAGCGACATCATGCAGACCCCAACTGTGCAGTTAGATGAAGAAAGACAAACGCATAACTAGAGATCACCATCTCCTGCTCACCACGCGAGACATTTCCGTCACCCCGGAGAGTTCCCTCGGGTCCCTTCCCCGAGGACCCCCCTCCCCCAGCTGTTGGGACGGCTGTTCCGCCCGATCTAGGTCACCTTGGAAATGGAAGCACACAGCATGAGCTCGTGTATTTCTAGTTTCTTCCACAGGGCAAAGCCTTTTTGAGATTCATGTTTTGTTACCTCTGTCGATTGTTTAGGTAATGTAGCTTTTTTCTCTAGTTGTTTTAAGATTTTCTCCTTATCATCTCCTTTTTTAATATAAATTTGATTAAAATGTGTTATTAATGTGGTTTTCTTTGTGTCTGTCATACTTGGAATTAGTTGTGCTTCTTGCTCTATTTATTTATACTTGTCATCAAATTTGGAAATTTGTCAGCCATTAGTTCTTCAAAAATGTCTTTCACTTTCTCCCAGTTCTGGGATTCCAATTAGCCGCCTGTGATGTCACCGAATATTGACCCACAGTTCACTGAGGCTTTTCAAAGTTTTAAGCCTTTTTTGTTCTATCTTGCAGTTTTGATCATTTTAATTGCTGTACATTTAAATGTACTGATATTATCTTCTACCGTGCTTACTTTTCTGGTAAGTCCATCCAGTGAAAGTTCTCGCCATGAGAAAAAAATTGTGATTACGCACGGCGACTAGACTGCTCATGGCAGTCACTTCAGTGTGTGCAAATATCAAATCACTGTGTCTTACCCCTGAAACTGATGATCCATGCCAACTCAACCTCAGTTTTAACAATCACTGAGTCTCCCAGAAAGGTTTATGCTTTGGAGGGAAGTAACAGTGGGTGCAGAGGGAAAAGATAAAGGGACTAATGCAATTAGAGAGAAAATAGCAAAATAGCAGTTAAAGACAGCCCAGCAAGAGGGTAACTGCTGTGCCCGGAGGTGAGATGTCAGCCAACAGAGCTCACAACTCAGAAACGTGGCACAGAAAAATTTCCCTGCAATGAGCTCAGTGGGCAGATTGCAGAGACCACCTATGAATGAGAGAAAAAAATGATCCAGAACAATCTCTACAATGTGTATCCAGATTAAGTGATGACATTTCACAAACAAAGATTCCAAAATGACGCTTCACCGAAGAAGAAGTATATGGATAGCAAAAAGCATCTCAAAAGCTCTTCAACATCATTGGTACCATGGAATGCCAATCAAACTCACCGTGAGCCACTCCTCAGTGCTCACGGCGCCCAATTGGAAGGCGCTGGTACGAGCGAGTGTTGCAAAGGATGCAGTGCAACTGGAGCTGCCGTTCATTGCCAGTGGGGAGGCGCCTCGCTACAACCCTGTTGGAAAACACTTTGTTGGTTTCTTCTAAAGTTACATATGTTACCCATATGTCCCAGAGTTTTCCTTCCTTCACCTTTACCCAGGAGAAAAGAAAGCATAAATGTACACAATGACTTCTCCTCAAGTGTTCGTAATGACTTCATTCATGATAGCCAATAATGTGAGTCTACTCAAATGTCCATCGACTGTTGAATGGATAAACAAATCCTGGTGCATCCAGATAAACCACAAAATCAGCCAGACACAGAAGACTACATACTGTTTTGAAACTTGAGAAAAGGCAAAACCGTTGAGACAGAAAAGCGGATCATAGAATTGTAACACTATTACCTACAAAGCTGGTCACAATTCAAAAATGTAATAGCTAGAATTTTCCAGCACTATAAAACACAGAACTTTCTTAAACATTGCTAGCGGGATTATGTACCGGAGGCCAGTTTGTATTTGGTATCCAAAATCCAAAACTGTCTGCCCGCACCAGGCATTCTCTAGGAATTCACCCTAAGGCTGTGATTAACCATCTGTACCTGAGCAAGTTTATGTGAGCAAAGAACTTAATAAGAGCTAAAATGTCCAAAATAGAACTTCGTTAAATGAACATTAGTGCATCTGTAAAATTGAGCTGTATCGAGTGATTAAAAACATTGCAAACATTTATAAAAGTGGCTTATCAATTGACTATAAAAAATCAATCAAATCCAAAGAGTAAGTATTGTAAGACCACATTCTTTGACCAAAATCATCGAAATGTAGAAATAAAAACAAAATAGAAACATATAAATAATAAAAAAATAGAAACAACAGAAATAAATAGTAAAAATACAAACAATCACATAATCATTTTACAAACTTACTCCTCAGCAAGGAAGAAATAAAAGTCGCACGTTCAAGGCGTTAAGTGACAATTTACAAAAGACCACCCTGGGGTACCATTAGTGAAGGCTTCCTCTCTTTAGGGTTTCCTTCTGGAAGTGTCCTTAGGGTCAAGTCAACCAGTAAAGCAATTCACGAATGAGTTGAGACTCTATGTGGTTGGCTGCTAGAATCAGCAGCATTTTGGGGGTACAGACCTCCCACTTCCTCATTATTTAGAAATTCTAGTCCTGCCCTGACATGGCAGCTGAACTTGCTTCCAGGGCACATGACGAAGAGTCACTAGATTAATTAGACGGCTGAGGAGGACTCGGGAATTCACACCCACCCCTGGTTCCTGCCGGTTGGTTGTAACCATAGCAACCGCTCACTCCAGACCAAAGTTCAGCTGCTGGAAATCTTTATGACCATGTTCATAGTCCAACGCGCATCGGTATAACCCTTCCTACGAAGAGCACACTCTTCTATTTTACAACAAAGTATTAGCTTTCATTTCCAAATTCTGGACCTCAACTGATAAGGTCCAAAAATATCATAGAAAGGTCTTTTCTTTCCCCGCCCGCCCGCCCGGAACAATGCCAACGACAAAGAAAACACTGATGTTCTTATCGAGCTTCTTCACCAGCTTTGGGGCTTTCGTGGTGATTTGTGCCATTCTGGGGTCCCAAGAATGGGTCAGCAGCACCATCGCCACTAGTGATTCTTCTGCAAACGGCAGCATCGTCATCACCTATGGACTCTTCCGCGGTCAAAGCACCCAAGAGCTGCTCTGGGGGCTCCCGGAAGGAGACAGAGACTTTGGAGGTAAGTGAGAAATGACTTTGAGTGGGGATCTTGAGAGTGAATTAACTGGGTAAGGCTCATGGCATCCAGTATTTGTCATATCTATTCACTTTTAATATTTAAGTTTTTTCCATTCATTCAAAAACTATTTATCGAACACCTAACCTACTGGTAAGCAGCAGGGGTAACTTCATGGAATACAAAGTCGTGTGCTCCGGAGCCTCTGCTCTTCTGAAGTTTACCCTTTGGGTGGGCGGGGAGAGGTGTAGCCAGGAAACCACCAAGTTCTGACAATTCTCCCTCCTTCGCATCGCGCCTTCCCGCTTCCGGCCACCCTCGGAGCAGCCACATGAGTTCAGGCCTCCACCAGCTCTTCCTTGGTTTTCTCTAACAGATCTCCTTGTCCCCAGGCTTGCGTGCTTCAAATCTATTCTTCGCAACGTGCTTTCTAAAATGCCAATTGCATCAGCCCCTTTCCTAAAACTAGGGTGTCATTAAAAGGATAAAGTCTAACGGCGAAAGTGGCTGCATCGGGCCTCACTTCCCTCCCTTAATGTTTAATATTTGGAGTACCTGCTCACACCTACAGCCACTGTGTCTTATCTCAGCTTCCTCGGGGCTGCTGCATCCATCAGCCCGCCGGTCTGCATCGCTGGAGCAGAGGCCACGCTTAAGTGATGCTGCTGAGTTTATGGACAAGTAAACAATGAAGGAAAAATAGGCTGCAGCAACATGGTGTCCACCAGCCCGAGAAACGCGATATCCAAGTGTTTTGACCATGGGTTCTTAGTTGAGGACAGGTTTGGTCCAGAACTTCTCTAGCGGTGTCTGACAGAGGAAAAGATAAAGCGGAAAATGTGGTCCATTTCTTATTCCTGTCTCTCCAGTGCATTGGTTCATTTCTTTAACAAATTGGGTTTGCATTTTTACCTCCAAAATACCCACTGTTGTTGGACATGATAGTAAATTTCCCTTAATTCTCTTAGTTCTGTGTTTTACCGAACTCCTACATTTTCCTGATTTCTTATATAATAGTGCTATCTCGATGGGTAGAATTGAGAATGCTAAGTTGAATTAGCTCCTTCTTTGACTTTTGAAGTTTGAATATACACCATTCTGTTTTCTAAATTTGAAAGCAACACTTGTAAATTGGTTGGCGCCTGAACCGGGTTTTGCGTCGCACACGGTGGCTGAGAGACCGGCGGGCGCTGTGCAGTGTTCGCCCGCTGACTCCTGAGTGCGCACCATTGTCTACGCGACACTGCGTTGCCAGGTCCTTTCCAAGTGCGTCACGGCAGCAGTTTGAACCTGTTCACTCGCTCCAGGTTCTAGGTCTAGTCGGTGACCTTATCCGAGGAATCGGTGAAACGATTTCCTTACATCCGAGCAGCACGGTTCTAGCTCCTGGTCACAAATGTGTCTTTTGGATGTTAGCAGAAGCAGCATCTCCCCCCAGTTTTGGAGGGATGGCGCGCCTCTCCCGGGGACTTCCTAGGAAAAGCTTCCTAGGAAAACCCCTAGAAGCCCAGACTTTCAAAGATGCTGTCACGCTCTCGGTTACGTGGCTAACACTCTCAACCCGAAGAGTGTGCCAGTCCTGACTCTCCAGACACATTTACAAATTTTAAAATGGCAGGTAACACCCTGTGGATTTTTTGAGTTTCATAGTGTCTGGAACGATGGGTTCTGGTTTGTGATACAGGGCTTCCCTGAGCCCTGCCTGCGGCCCCCCTGCGTGACGGAGGCTCGGTGGCATAGAGACGGCAGGATGGCGTGGTCAAGGACAGGCCTGGGGAGACAGGACCCGGTGGGCTCCCACAGCAATGTGGGAGTGCCAAGGAGGTGGGCCTTGGGCACCTGCTTTGCCTGGGTCTTTCCCTGTATTCTCTGTTCCCGGAGAGCCGAGTGCCGACCCCTCGTCCCAGTCAGCCTCCAGGTGCTGGACGAGATGCGCCAGGTCCTTCGTGAAGGTGCGGCCCAGGTTACTCTGGTGGTTACCAGCGCAGCTTCACTGCGGCCGACTTCGGCAACTGTTGGCCTTGGAGCAGTCGTCCGCAGTTCTCTGGAGAAGACAGGAAAAAGCGTTCACCCAGCCCATACATCGTGGGGTCTGCTGCTGCAGACCTGCGGGTGCCCTCCGAAGACAGCAGAACCCCAGCATCACAGGGAGACACAGCCACTGTCCCGCTGGTGTCTTCTGACTGCCCGGGGCCTATCTCAAGTCAGGAACTGATCATTGGCAGCGCACTAAAATCCACGTAAATGCCACCGCCCTGCCCAGCAGCAACGGGCCTGCTGTGCCTTCTGGGCCAGCATGAGGTCCCACCGGAAATCTCAGAAGAGTGACGAAGACCGCAACGCTCGGTTCTATTTCTGCCCAGGATGCGTCACCCAGGGCCAGCGTGGGCTGTGGATTCGACGGGAAAAAAGCAGAATGAAGTGACAACATCTGACTTCAAAGTGCCGAGATCGTTCGGTCAACGGTAGGCCTGTGGGTGGGGGAAGCGGTGAGTCCGGCCCGTGGAGCCAGGTTACTGGGCAGCACAGGCTGAGCAGGCCTCCAGTCTCCCCTGGAGGTGTCCACGTTCTCCAACATCCAGACGAGAAGCGACTGGTCCTCCATGTCCGCTGGCAGCATGCTGCCTTGCTGCTTTGGAAGTTCCGGAGGTTTCGATTCATGTCAGAAACACCTCCCTGAGCAGCTGCTGTGGGAACGGGAGCGTGGCTACTGAGGAGGATTGCACACAGTGCTCTGCCTCAGTAGGCTCACCATGAGTCTTCCAGAGAAAGACCCCATGTCAGTTCAACACAACAGGCCCACAGGGACTGCGGGGCAAAGGTGTGCACAGGTGCCTGTGGTTGCGAGGAGGAGCCCCACCCAGCTGGGGCTTCTCCGCCTACCCCAGTCTGCCTTCGGGGAGCTCAAACTTGCTCTACCAGCCCAAGCCAAAACTAATTCGGGAAGAGAATCTGCTGCAAAAATCCATGAATTGCAAGGAGGACAAATGGGGTTTATTTCTCAACAGAAAGCCCCATCCGGTCCACCTTCCATAGGTTTCCAGGGAGGAGAGACTTAGCATCTGCCCCCAGGGACATAACCACCCAGGGAAGTGGGGCTTCAGGGGCAGGGAGGCATCGATGCGCTCTTCTCCCCAAGGGAACCCTGGTACCTTTCCAAGAGGGTGGGGACGCCAGCTGGGACGGCCCACGCTCTGGGATCTGTGGACTTGGCGAGCTCCTCCAAGGGGACCCTGGGGTCCACGAATCGAACCGGTGACCAGGTGCTGGAGGAGGGACACAGGCAACACCCACCCACCCACAAAACCACGCCCCCTCTCGATTTATGGCGACTTACGGAAAACCAGAGTTAGCAGAGCCAGATGGTGCGGTGAGGGGAGGTGCCCGAGGGTTAAATCTCTGTGCATGGGGAGCCCGAATGTCCAGACTGCCCCGTTTCGGCACACGGCTCCATCCCCGCCCGCTGCCGAGTCCTGGCCTCTCTTCCGGGGCTGCCCACATCCAGGCAATTAGTTCTGATTGTGAAGCGCTTTTCTTGACTCCGAAGCCTGGCCGCTGAAAGGAAGAAAAAGAACGGAATGTATCTGCTAACTTTGCAGGCAGAGAGCAGCTGTCAGATGCTCTGTGGTTTATTGTCATTTCATCCTGGCTCACTCTCTCTGAATTTCCAGCCTCCATTGTCTGAGCTCTGAGCCAGGCCAGGGAGGGGACAGACAGCTGTCACACCTGCATGGCAGGGGATTCAGAATGCCGAGATGTAATTTGAAAATATGGCCGTTAAAATTAAGAGGAATTGTCACATTAATACACGGGAAAGTATGAGTCATCGGGCTCCAAGCTGACTCCCTTTTGAAAAATCACGTGTACTGGATCTCACCAACAGTCAGACACAAGGCGAAGCCTGGTTGTCACTTTCTAATTTACTCGGAAAAAGTGCAGTGTTGGCCACTCGTGAACAAACATCCATTTCCAGCTCGTAACAAGTGTGTATAAAGCACAGCAGGTCGCTGGGGAGCCTGGGTCACAGGATGGTTTCCGTCCCGAAGTTTCTGTTTTCCAGCTAAGATCCGAATGGTTTCTTCTCGGCCAAGGGTGCGGTGTGCAGGGTCCCTGGCACACCTCTGGCGCTGAGAGGAAGCGGGGTGAGTGCGGACCAGAAAGCAGCCCCTCCCGTGGTGACTCAGCTCTGAGATACCTGCAGCCCCGCCCCTGTGCTTCCAAACACCTGTGTCCTGCTCCCTCCCCTTTCCCACTGTCCGGTGTCACCTTTCACACATTTTAAAACAGGTACGTGCTAGCGCAGAGCAGTGGCAGTCCCCGGTCACTGCAGGTCTGCAGTGAGCCAGATAGAAGCAAGAGGTGCAGCCTGGGGTCCCGGCCAGTCCCAGCCAGGTGGCCCATCCCCCAGAGGACAGGTGGTCCTTGAATCCCACCTTTCCCCACCTGGGCAACAGGTGTTTAACCAATGATACCGAACAAGGAGGGCTGTGCCGAGAATTTAACCTTGTCGTGGGGTCATTGACAGAGATGGAGAAAGAGCTTAGGCCCCCAGGTGCTGGTGGACAGGACACAGATGAGTTGAACTGTGGCCCAAGTGGCGAAGTCAGCCTCTCCAAAGGTGATGAGCTGAGATCTCCCTCTTTGTCCTCTCTAGTCTCTCCTGTGGCTTTAAGGCTTGGTTGTGCTTATCAGCTAAGAGGAAGGGGCTGGGGAGGTGGGTTATAAACAGGAGGACGGCCATGGCACCTGGGCTTCAGTTGGCAGAAGTGCATGGTTGTGTCCGGAGCTCCTTCGAGCCTAAGAAACACGCACAATTTATTTTATTTATTTTTTTAAAGATTTTATTTGTTTATTTTTAAACAGAAGGGAAAGGAGGGAGAAAGAGAGGGAGAGAAACATCAATGTGGGGTTGCCTCTCACATGGCCCCCACTGGGGACCTGGCCTGCAACCCAGGCATGTGCCCTGACTGGGAATCGAACCGGCGACCCTTTGAATCACAGCGCGCGCTCAATCCACTGAGCTACACCAGCCAGGGCAACGTTTTACAAAATGTTGCTAGAACACAGAGGAATTCAGCTCAGACTGATGGTTTATCCATGGGCCACCGGCCTCATTCGAGCCACACACACTTGGGGGCCTCTCTGGCCTCGGTGACGTCAAGGGGGAAGTGGCGCTGTCACCGCAGTGTGCACACACACCAGGCACTTCCCTCCCGCCAGGGCCAGCCTTTGCCTCGTCACCTCCGTGAGCCCCTCCCCTCCTGGCCACCCCGGCTTTTGGGTACACCTTAGAAATCTCAGGGTTTATCGGGTCCTCACTGTCACGGGGGTTCAGGGTGGCCCACTTTGCACGTGTCTCCAAGAGGAAGCGGTCAGCGCTCTGATGAATCTGTGGTAATGCCCACTGGCCGGGGTCTGAAGCCAGACGGTCCTAAGGGAAGGCTGCCCAGCCCGCAGCAGCTTACTCAGGAGTGCACGCGCTTTCCTGGGAGACTTAGAATCGGGAAGGCTCCCACCGCAGCTTCACTCTGCAATCCGGGGTCCAAGGGGGGGAACCAGTGGGGATGCTGGGGTCCTGCTCCCTCTGGTCCCCGCAGGCCCGAGAGACGCCGCCCGACCGCCTCTCACCCAATACCTGGGAGGATGTGCAGGAACGCCGGGCACGTGCGAGCAGCCTCCAGCCCGGAGATGCATTTGCATTTTGCACTGAGTACTTACCCCACTTTGTTTCAGTTTTAGGGACATTGAACGAGTCTTCCCCTAAGATTCTGCACTCGGTGGTTATCTTGCTCCTGGTCCTCAGCCTGTCCACGTCGCTGCTGAGTTCGGGGTTTACCTTCTACAACAGCATCAGCAACCCCTATCAGACGTTCCTGGGGCCGCTGGGGGTGTACACCTGGAGCGGGCTCAGCGGTGAGTGCCCGGGGGCCAGCCCTGCCCCGTCTCCGCTTCTCCCTCACGCATAAGCCATGTGGCCAGGAGGCTGGGGGTGGGGGCCAGGGGTTATTTTTGTATATTTGCAGCATTTGTTACAAGTCTCTGGGAATAAGAGTCTGTTTTAAATGCACTGGTAAGAGAGGCAAGGCGAGGGGGGGAGAGGGCTTGTTAGGTGTGAACATACGTGACATGCACCAGGCTTGCTTTTGAGCACCTAGTGTGAAGACACACATACCTGGAGGCCCCAGCCGGGCAGCCCAGCCGGTTGGAGCACCGTCCCGACACCCCGAGGTCGCGGGTCCCCTCCCCAGTCCCGTCCACCGATGAACGCACCGAAAGTGGAACAACACATTGGCGTTTCTCCCTCTCTCCCTTCCTCTCTCTCTCAAGTCAGCCAGTAAAAACGGTGTTAAAAAACAAGACACACAGATCCTCGAGCATTCCCTGGGCCCCTTCCCGGTGTCTCACTGCAACGCGGAGTCCATGCGTTGCACGGAGAACACACACTCGCACTCACTCCCTTCTTGCCTGCACACAACCGCCGTCAGCCAGGCTGCCGTCCATGATGCAGCTGCTTGGTTGTGCCATGGAGAACCACGGAGAACCATGGAGAATGTCATGTAGAGGCATCTGCTGCCCACGCCCTTTGTGTGAGCGGCCTGTGAGCCCAGGGCATCGCTGTGTGGGGTGGCTAGGTTGTTTTATTTGCTCGTTGGGCCAAGCTGTTGGGGTGGGGACCGCTGCCCTGGTGGGAAATGGACCCCAGCTTGAGTCACAGTGGGTCTGATTCCCACGGTGGCCGCCACACGGCCCAGAGACACGGTCCCGTGGGTGCCTCTTTGCTCCTGGCAGGCAGCCAGGTTTCTGCGCCCACTCCTTCCCTCTCTCCATGGCGAAAGCTTGACCTTGAGAAAAGACCGAAAGAGGCCCATCCTGCTAACACGCGAACTCCACAGGGTGCATTTTCACACGGGCCAGAGCCCTTGCAGGGCAGGCAGGGTGCTCCGGGCTGAGGGCGCCAGGAAGCCTCGGAGGAGCTCCTCTGGGCAGCTTCCTCCCGTCCTTCTGTGAGAGGCCGTCCTTGCACTAGCCACGTGAAGGGAGCCCTGTCTCATGCTGTGGCTGACCGTGGCGTGTTTGGACAGCGTGCTCTAGCTCTGACCGCAGCCCTGGCCGATTCGAGCCGTGCCAACAGGGCCACCGGGGCCTTTTCCAGACCAATAGCTGCGGGGATGGGCGACCCGGCCCCAGGGTGGCACAGGGCACAGGTATGCCAGGCGGCCATGCAACTTGTGGATCAAACAGGGATGTTTTTGAAAGAGCAGCTCACCCTCATTAACAGGATACCAGGTGGAGCGGGGACCATCCTGGCAAACCTGCATGGGTGGCCACACTGCACACTCATGCCCTGTCCAGTCCAGCCACATTCACGCACACCAAGCCCTTTTCCTTCTCTCTCTGCTTTAGTTGCCTGGTAGCCAAAACAGACAACCCCCAAGCTCATGGGCGTCCACTATGGGCCAGGGACAAGGGCCCTGCCGCCCAGTCTCATGACGTAACTACATCAGAGGCTGGGACGTGGTGACAAGCTCACCCGTCTTCCCCCAAGAGCCAGGGCCCCAGGCCATTCCTACGATCACCCTTGGCTTCAGTCCACCAAACCAAGGCGACTTGCACTGGCACCCACTGCCAGGGTGAACGGACTATTTTAATCTTTGTTCATGTAATTAAGAAGTCCAGCAAAGCAGGGACTTCAGGCACAGCTGGATCAGGGTCTCAGCTCACACCACCGGAGCTCTCTTCCCCCGGGTGTGCGGTCTCTGGGTCTCTGCCCGTCCCCAGTGCGCCCTCTGTTGCTAGGCAATGGGGTGTGGCTCATCACCCATTGAAACCATCCAGGAGAAAAGACTTCTTTTCCCCCCGAAGTCTGACTCTCACTGGAATAGCCCTCTCCCTATCCCTGGAGCCATCTCCGTGGCCTGCAGGGTTGAGTTCACGCACTGCGGACACAGGCAGACCTAGGAGCCAGGGCTGGGGGTGCGTCCCGAGAGGGAACTCAGGTGGCGACTGCTGGCAGGAGGACCAGACGTGGGCCTGTGGCCTTCAGGGTTCAAGCCCATCCCTCCTCTCAGCAAGGGGGGTCCTGCTCTCCGCACGGCTGGCTCTTTCCCCCACAGCTGAGTCTCAGCCGACTGCCCACGGCCGAGGCCCGGTGCCCGTGGAGAAAAACATTTAAAAAACGGGGGCCTGCCGATTTCCCTCCTTCCCACCTCCTTCTCACAACAAAGAGCAGCTTGACAGGGAGAGAATCCCGGCCACGTTCCTCTCCCTGCTTGGGGCAAGTTCTAGCGAGCACAGAGAGGCTGCTGGGTGGGCGGAGGAACAATCCCAGACCTTGCTGCACCAGGAGGAGGTCTCAGTTCTGACCGGTTCTGACTGGTTCTGACTGGAGGCCCTGGAAGAGCTCTGGCCCTGAGTCTGGCCTCCTGGAGCGGCCTCGGCCTCCTGACCCCTCGTGGCTAGGCTGGACCTTCCCCTGGGTTGGTCTCTGGAGACTCTGTGTCAGTCCCACTCGGCCCCGCGGCTGCAGGACTCAGTGGAAGCTCTGTTTGCCCCCGCGCTGCCGCCTGCAGAAGAGTTCTGTGCACAAAGATGCCTGAGGTCGTGACCCACGGGCAGGGGTCCCCCGCCTGCCAGGAAGCAGAGGAAAGTGGGCTGGGTTTGGACAAACTGTCCATGGCCCAGGGAGCAAGAGGAAGTGGGTTTCTGGGATTGTTTTGGAAAGAACAGAGCAGATTCTGCTTCCAGGAAAATCACAGCAGGATCACCTCCCCCCCAACCCCCACCCCCACCCCCGCCCTGGAGGCCTGTGCACCCCCCACCCCAGCCTGCCCTTCGCACCACATGGGTCTGACCTGACCCTGACTACAGGACACTGTTGTAGGGGCTGAGAGAACGCTGCAGCCGGGAGAACCGTCTGCTCCAGCACGAGGGCCTCCGCCGAGGACCCCTGGGAGCACAGAGTGAGGGATGTGGCAAGCCGCAGGGCGCGAGGGGACAGGGAAGCATGGGAAGCTGGTCCTTCAGCCTCCTGTCCCAGAACGCCCGAGAGGCTCAGGCCAGGTTTCAAGTCTGCGTGCTGACCCCTCCCAAGTCAAATCAAAGCCATGTGCATCCACTTCAGAAAAAAGTTCTTTAACCCCGGATTCATGCAGGCCCTTTGTAACTGCGCATTTATAAGGACGTCCCATGGGCATAATGAAGGAAAATGAAGGGGTGCGGGCCGCGTGGGGCACCGGGGGAGGGGCCTTGGCAGGTGCACATCACACAGAAGCAAAACCATCACAAAGAGGATGGAAGTATGTCATCAGGGACAGTGGACGCTGCGCCTCGCCCAGGAGCCTGTAATTAGGGCTCTCCGGGGGGCTGTTTGGGAGGCTCCCCAGTGTCGGTTACGGCCCAGACACGCTGGGTGCCAAACCGGCCATCTAGTTCTGGGTAAATGTCGGCAGAGGAACATGCCCGTGGCGTGTGTCCCTGAGGACTTCTGTCTGGGGACTCCCGACGGCCACCCAGCGCGGTCAGCCCCCAGTCGGAGTCCTCACCCTGCCCCTCTCCGTAAACAGCTTGCCTGTGGTACAGCCCAGCCACAGTTCTCCCCCGTGCACACTCACGGCCCAGCCACGTCCACAGACACGGGCAGCTGTGGGCCACAGTCCATTTTAGAATGTTTTCACCACTTCAGACAGAAGCCCGGTGTCCTTGAGTTGTGTCCCCTCCCCACTGCTGGCCCACCCGAGCCCTGGGCAGCCCTGAGTCTCCCTTCTGTCTCTACCGTCTTCCCCTCAAGGGGGAGTAGGGCTCAGAGAAGCTGAAACCCATGGAGGCCGTGCGGCTGGGGGCGCCCTCCTGCTGTCTGAGTCCAGAACCACGCTCCCTCCCTCGGTCAGGGCAGCTTTCCAATTTTTTTTAAAGATTTATTATATTTTAGAGAGAGGGGAAGGGAGGGAGAAACAGAGGGAGAGAAACATCACTGTGTGGTTGCCTCTAATGCACCCTGTACTGGTGACCTGGCCCGCATCCCAGGCATGTGCCCTGACTGGGAATCGAACCGGAGACCCTTTGCTTCACAGTCCAGCGATCAATCCACTGAGCTACACAAGCCAGGGCTCAAGGGATGTTCTGTGGTGGAGGACTTTGTGAAGGGAAAAAAAAAGGGAGGATACAAAATTTAAAAACTCTCTTCTACAATGTGTTCAGTAAGGAGACCCTTCCTGGTGAAAGGCTATGCATACTCCATGGTGTGTACTGAAATCCCAGCCCCCGCGCTGGCGTGGCGGGCTCTCGGTGGGTTGGAGGGGCTCTTGTTGTCTGTGTCCAGTGCCCAGGACCCTCGGGATGGCCCTCCCCGGGATGTCTGGGCTTGTCCCACCTCCTGCTGCTGCTCTGCGCTCACTGCCTGTGGCGCCTCTCTGTTTGGGCTGTTACTTCTAGTTGAAACGCTGCTGGTCCTTCACCACCTTGTCCCCGTCTTTTCTTCTGCCCAGTCCTCCCTGGACAGCTTCCCCCATCAGTACACCTACTACGCACTGCCCTGGGGAGGGCCGTGTGAGACTTCAGTTCCACAGCGACGTCTAGTGATGGGATTTGAGCCACCACGGCGGCTCTCGGTCACTCACCGCCCTGCACTGGGTTTGGGTCCTGAGATTCTTTTACATTCACCTTGTGCCTAAGAGGGTGTAAACCCCAGAGCAGACTCGGTCGGTGGCCACAGAGTCTGCGGCGCACCAAGAGAAACAGTGCCATTAAACTGTGCGTCACCGTACCATTGACGGACCTCTCTCCTTTCAGCGTCCCTCACCTTCCTGGCCTCGGTGCTGTTCGTGGGGAACGTGCAGTCCAACCGCCTCTCGGAGGAGCTGGCCCAGGTGCTGTACCCGCGGTTCCCGGCAGCCACCCACAGGGAGAAGACCCACCGCTACGGGTACGCGTTTTGGCTCACGCTGCTCGTCCTTCTTCTGAACGTCGTCTCCGCGGTCATCATTGTCTTCTACCAGAAGGACCGGTACAGGCAGCGGCAGGAGCAGAGGAAGCCGATGGAAGACGCTCCTCGGGACGGGATTCTGTTCTGAGCCCTGTCGCAGGGCGCAGCGACTCGAGGTGTGGTCTATCGGTCAGCCTGGAGGGACAAAGAGGGGGTCACGTGCAGCTCTGGTCGGCTGCCCTTCTGTGACAGTTTTTGTATATCGTGACATGATGCTTTGCATAAAGGACGTCCCCTTGCAGAGGGCCCTCCCTGCGAGGGTGGCCCGCGGGGCAGTCATGGCGCTGGGACGACTGCGGCCTATGGACCCTGCAGCTGGCCCCCCGTCTGCAGCAATGAAGGTGTGTGTTGTGCTTTTCCTTCGAGTAGCCCAACGCACCCGAGCACCTACCATCTCTTCTTCTGGTGAGGGACCGGCGTTTTCATTTCGCTCGTGAACAGAGACTTCCAAGGCAGAGGGATTTGGAACTCGTCTCTCCAGGGCCAGGTGTTGGAGGCAACGGGCTTGAGTTTGGGGTGCATGACCTGGCCCCCGGCCCCTCAATTGCTGATCCAGAAAACCCAGTGGTCCATACAGGTGCTGATGCCTATCCTGGGGTTTCTGTAAGGAGATCAGAACGTGAAAAGATAGAGGGAAAATAAAATTCATTACCCTGCAGCCTACGGGATAAGGAGGCGAAATACCGTTTCAGTTTAAAAGGATTGTGGTAAATTCAGTCAGAACATGAGTGTAATATTCCAGCAAGTTCTAGAGACCCCCCTCAACCCACCTGCACTTGGTTGCTGCAGTTTCGACACAGGTGTCATTGCTCACCTGTGTGCAGACTCCGGCCCAGTCAGGGGCCGAGGAAGAAACAGGTGCCGGCGCCACGCAGAGCCGGCGGCCCCGAGTCGGAAGCCTTGTGCTGTTCTCTGTGACAGGGGATGAGAGCGCTGGCCTGCTCGCAGGGCCGTGCGGGTGAACCGTGACCAGGTGTGTCCCCGCTTGGCCCTTTGTCGCTGCGAGTGCAAAGGTGAGAGAGAGGGTGTCCCCACCCTCAGTTACTGCGCGTCAGCATGTCACACCAATTCTTTGCTTCATAAATGAGCAACCAGCAAACAATTTATCTCCAGGAGTTTCCCATACCTGCCCAGGCATCCGAAGCTGATTCAGCTCCGCAAATAAGTGTTTGCATCAGGTAGAAGGCAAGGGCTGGGGGTGGGGCACAGGGACTGAAGGACGAGAGGTCCCTGCCCCTTGGGCTCTGTCCCAGACAGGAAGGTGGATTTCCTGCTGTGTCCCCAGGGCCTAGGGCCCCTTTCACCACCCCGGTGGGCCTCCCCAGGAATCGCACTCCCTCAGAATAAAGGAGCAGCTTGCTCAGGCAAAAAGGCACCCAGTTTGTTTCAAATAAAGCTCAGCCGGCTTGGGTGCCACCCTGAGCCGGAGAGGGTGGCGGCTTCTCCACATGAGCCTGCCGCACACACACCCAGCGGAGGCAGATGGTCCCTAGATCAAAGACCTTTTGCTCCTTAAACGGAAAGTGAGGTCAGGGCCACCGTCTGTCACAACTGCGCCCAAGGAGGAGCCGAGGTGTGTGGGACGCTCGGAAAATACTGGACGCCCCAAGCGGGGCTACTCAGGGACATGTACGGATTCTGTCCCCGTCCCTCTTACTCTCTTCCTGCTGGGCGTCCTCATGTGCCCAGACTCCAGACAGTAACGACCCCAGACAACCCCCAGCTTTGAAACGTCTGTGCTCAACAGGCTCCATTCAGACCATGAAAGTTCCCTTGTCAACAACTTGAAATATGTAGTCAAAAATGTTCAGATAGCCCTGGCTGGTGTGGCTCAGTGGATTGAGCGCGGGCTGGGAACCAGAGGGTCCCGGTTCGATTCCCAGTCAGGGCACATGCCTGGGTTACAGGCCAGGTCCCCAGTGAGGGCCATGTGAGAGGCAAATACACATTGATATTTCTCTCCCTCTCTTTCTCCCTCCCTTCCCCTCTCTCTAAAAATAAATAAAAATAAAATCTTTAAAAAAAAAACGTTCAGATAGAAATACATTGTATTTTACGACTTCCTTTTAAGCAAACTTTTAAACATTCTTTTAACGCTGTTATTGCTTCATCTTTAAGTTGTCACTGATGCGTGGTATCATGAGTTTCAGGCACACAGCGCCGTGGTTCCCCAGTCACCCGCCGCACGAAGCGACCGCCACCTGTCCACGGTCACTGCCCTGTTATTGTGTCAGCTCCCCGTGACTTGCGTTACAATTGGAGGTGTGCACTTATCTCCTTCCCCTTCCTCCACCCCCGACCCTCCTCGGGTAACCCCCAATTTGCTGTCTGTGGCCATGAGCGTCTTTCTGTTTCATTTGAAACGGCCCACTCTAAAAACAAAGCCGGTTGTGCGGCCCACCCCCAGTTCTCTCCAGAAGGGGCAGACTTTAAAGTTTAACCCTGACCCTCCGTGGAATGCTCCGCCAGCTCATTATCTCGAAGTGCGGCCGCTTCAGCAAAGTGTTTAACTGGCCGGTCACTCGTCCGTCGGAGGGCAGTTTCAGAGCTGGAGGGTCTTCCAGAGTGAGGGTGGCCAGTCGCGGTCCTCTGGCTTCGTCAGCCGCAGTGACCACAGCAAACGTGGGTCTTTCTGTGTGTGCGCTCAGGATGCTCCACAGGCGAGAGGTCACTGAATCCCAACGGCAAAACCAAGTGCTAGTTTATAATTAACTCCATTTTGTGCATGAGGGACTGAGGGACTTGGCTGAGTGGCGTGGCCACGTCCCCCAGCAGGAACGAGATCCCAACGCAAGTCTGCCGTGTCTCCGGAAGGGCATGAGGCTGGGGCCGGCAACCTTACCGGGGCACCGTGCATGTCCATAAAAGGGTTGGGCAAAGAATCAGGTGCACGTCCGAACCCTGCACTGTGGACCCCGTCAGGCAGCCCCCAGGCACGTGGCATGTGGGGTTCCCTGGGTTTGCTGGATTCCTGAATCGGGCAATCATTCATTTCTGGATTAAAAACTTGACCGTTTGTACCAGGCACTACACACCGCGTGTTGTCTTAATCATCACGGAAGATAAACAGCTGCTTCTTGAAGTTCCCAGCATGCTCCCAGCAGTGGGCGCGTGCTTCTGCGACAGGAGCCTCGGGTTCCAGCAAACACGCCGGGAACAAGTATCGATCGAGCCAGCAGGCTATGAAGACACGGGGGGCACTGGGAACCCCGCGACGGGCGCGGCCAGCCTGAGCTTGCAGAGCAGCTGGGCGCACAGACGTGGCACGTGGCACATGCCATCCAGGAGCTTCTGGAGCAGAGTCGCCGGGTGCTGTGGGGCACCCGATGGAGGCACTGAACTGACAGACAAGGAAATGGCCTTGCCTCCACCCTGAACTCTGTGACCCCCAGCGAGGACCGTGACAGGCCTCGGAGAGGACGGAGCCCCACCCCCAGGGCCCACGGGGGACTAAGGGTGCTCAGGTATGGGGAGCACCCTGTCTCTGCCTCATCCGAAGAAGGAAATAAATAATAGGGTAAAAGAAAAGTTTGTTCTTGTTTTTCTTCCTGATTTCATAGAGTTCATTTTTTTAAGAAACATTTACATCAACATCAATGCCGAACAGGCCAAAGGTCTAGGTACGTAGGATGCATGTGGGTCTCTTCCAGGGTATGTTTCTATAAAAATTTTATTTTTGTGAATGGTTTCATTCCACGAGGGATGTCTATCTGTCTGTCTATCATCTATCTATGAGCCTATGCTTTGGGATGCCACTTTGCCGTGCGGTGTTACTGGAACATTCTCTTCAGCGTCAGCCTCACAGAGGCCGAGGAGAGAATGACCATGAGCCTCAGATACATTTGGGAGGATGTGAAAAATTCGTTTGGAGGTCCAGAAGGAGGGCTTTCATTTCCCAGATCCCCCTTCTTTTGTCCCTCACACGAAAGTGCCAAAGAGACCGTGGCCGCTGTCAGGGTGACTCGCGGTCCCACACCTGGGAGCTCTGTGGCTCCGTGCTGAGTGCCCCCCACCCGGGGGTCTCACGTGCTGCCGCAGATGCCGCTACTTGGGAAGGCGCTCACCGCTTTGCTCCGACCCGAGTTCATTCCTGCCAAGCCGGCTGGCACGCGAGGTCTCGGAGCGCTGTCCCCAGGCCCTGTGCGGTCTCTGACAGGCTGTCTCGGTGATGGGACACAGGGTGATCTGCTGAGCCTCCCGGCTAATGCCAGGGTCTCCGTCCCGGTTCACACAGGGAACTGCAGGCCAGTGGACGATGGTCGGTTACTTCCAGGAAGCTCAGTGGCCGTGGGCAGGTGCCTGTCCCTGGTTCGTTGGAGGCCCCGAGGAACACTAGTGGGCGCCGGCCCCACGCAGGTCTCTCTCCATGTTTCTGGGTGCCTGGCAGCCTTCTCTTCCCAGGAATCTGGTTGCAGATCTCACCTGGGCTCCCAAGACTAAGCGGGCAAGGATCCAGGAGGCTGGGATTGGCCCCTGGCCCAGGCAAAGAGGTGAGGTCCCTGGGCTGGAATGGCCTCCCACCTGGACGAAGTCCTCCTCACCCTGGACCCGGGTCCTCGCCCTCGCCAGCAATGCACATGCACTGCCTCTTGAGAGCCCTGCAGGGCCGGGGGGCCCTGGGACCTGGGGCCAGAAGCCTTGGGATGCTCCATGGCCAATCCTGAGGGCCCATGGCCACAGCGCTTCAGCCAGGACTTGGGGCCCTGTGTCCTGAGGAGCCTCCTGAGCTCCGGCGTGGCAGCCCCCAGACCCAGGGCGGCCCCAGAGCTACTGCCGAGGAAGGTTCTGTGAAGGAGCCGGGCCTGCACAGCTTCTTTAGCCTCAGGGTCACCGGCTGTCGGTTCCCCACCCACCATGAGCAAGGAGACAGACTGAGAGTTTAGGAACTTTTATAGCTGTTTGATGGAGTAAATTTACGTCTGTTGAGTCTAATATATTTTACATGTTATTTCATTTTCTAGCTTTCATGTGTATTGGATTCTACAGAAGTGTCAGTCCGTGACAAACGGGGGGGGGAAGGAACAAAAGGAAGTCCTTAACTGCAGAGAGTTTGCGGGGCGCTGGCCTGGCATCAGGCCGAGAGCAGCAGACCCTGGAGGTCCGGGGGACCCAGGGGCTTGGTGGGAGGGCCTGGCACCACAGGGCTCTGTCTCTGGCCTTGGAGCTGAACACCCGCTGCGTAGCCCATCCTGTGGGCACACACAAGAAGGCAGATGCCCTGGGAGACACAGAAAAATTAGTGCCCCCCCCAACCTGCGCGGCTGGTGGGGGGGGGCACTGCCTACAGTCTGTGGGGTGTGCCGGAGAGGGCTGGCATGCCCTTGGGAGGCCCACCCAGGCCAGGCTGCGGTGGGGCCAGCTTGGCCCGAGACCATGGACGTGCGAGTGAGTGAGTTAATGAATGAATAAATGAGGGGACGGAGGAATGCTGGGCAGCACCGAGGGAGACCGGCAGGAACCAGAGGGGTCGAAGAGGCACACAGATCTTCTCTTTGTACCCCCCCCCCGCCCCATTCCCCTCCCAACTGCACCCACGACTGAGGAATGACCCCTGAGGGGCAGCCTAGGGACTCAGGAGGAGCCAGGTGGGGCAGGGAACTTGACCTTGCTCTCGGTCAGAACCTCCTCTCCTAGCCTTGACCCCTCTCTGTCCCTACCCCCTTTTCTCATCTGAGCTCTGAAGGGGGTGCTCTAGGCCAGGGGTCAGCAAAGTGCATCCTGTGGGCCAAGTCCAGCCCAGCACCTGACTTCATAAAGTTTTGTTGGGACAGACATGTCTGCGCTGTCACTCTGAGGCTGCTGTTGAGTCACCTGGCGGAGCTGAGCAGGTGGGATTGCCTGGGGCCCTCCCAGCCAGACCTGTTTCCTCCCTGGCCCCTGCTCCTGCGTGTCCTCAGCGAGGGCAGCACTGCCCCCTAGTGGGAAGTCTGGAAGTAACTTTCTTTCCTTTCAGTTCTCGCAGCTCTGCTTTACATTAGAGTTCCAGTATTGTATTTATCTTTTTGGAATTTGGAGCGTAAATAGGGTAAGTCTCTATGGATTCTGTCATGGGGGCGTTAGAGAGTTATTCTCATAGCAGCAGGGCTTCCAGTCTGGGGTCACGGTCGTAGGACGCGCCTGCAAGGCCTGGGACCCCTGGGATGTGCGTCAGCATCAACAGGCCATTTCAATGGGCCGCCACTAGAGGTCAGTGTGAGCTCGCGTACCAGCGTTAGGCTCAGGGACTGTCCCAGCAGGTGAGACGTAAGTGGGAGCAGAGCCCACCTGCCTCTGCTTGGATGGACCCCTGGGTTTCTGAGACGCCTTGTGCTCGGAGATGTTCCTTCAAATAGGGCTCTGCTTCTCACCTGTCCCGTAGAGCCACCCCGTAGGTGACAAAGACATTTGCATACTCACGGTTTCAAGAAGCCAGGCAGTGAAGAAACCGCCCCTGCGGCTAAGCCGACCCTTTGTCCAGTTGACTGGACAGGAAGGACAGGTGGGCCTGCGGGTGTGTGACGCTGACCTACACAGGAAGCAGTCACTTGGAAAGGCTGAGTCAGCCTGGTGGGCAATGCTTGCATTGTTTTAGGTTGGATTCTTGCGCATTTTCGAGCTGTCTTTGCCAGTCACCTCAGAGTGGGGGGGGGGCGGGGGGCAGGGATGTCTCCCGGAGCAGGAGGTGCCTCCCCCGTGGGACTGGAAGCAGCGGGCCCTGTGTTTTGGGCGAAGGGACCTGTGCCAGGCGGGAGGGGGACTCACGGGTCTATGTGTGCTAGACCGCCCGTCATACCTGTGGGTGCGTGCGCTTCTACTGGTCTCCCTGAGGCCCCCTCTTGTCTGGGGAAACTATGGGTGATGAACAAAAGCAACCAGAATGTTGGTAGCTCACCAGAGAGTGTCATTTAGGCCCACTTGGAAGGAGCAGTTCTGAAATCCTCTCTGGAAGCAGCCTAGATGCCTGGGCTCTCCTCTCCAAGCCCCCTCCCTCCCCATCTGGCCAGCCCTCCCCTTGGATGGGCCCCTTTTTCTGTGCCCGCAGACCCTGTCCCCTTCCTCTCCTCCCTTGGGCAGCTCTTCCCTCTCCGCGGGGGTGCCCTGCCCTGCCCTTTCCCATTTGGGGTTCCATCTTCTCCTGACAGAAGTAGAGGAGGGAGACAGGAAGGGTCCTCCTCCCTCCCCCTGGAGGCTCGGTGCCTCCCGCTGTAGCCTGCCCTGGGCACACAGCTCCATCCGGGCTTCCTGCACCTTCTTGGAATCCCCACGAGTAACGAGGCTTGTCACCCCTTGTTCCTCTGGAGAAACTCCCAACGCTAAGTGGGAATTTTGGAAGGTCTGGTCAGAGAAGTCTGGGAACCACACGCCACCCTTCACCCCCCAGATGACCCTAATCTCTCGACCTGACTCCTCTTTCCTAACTGGTCCCCAGCTCCTGGCTCCCCAGCTCCTGACTCCTCGTGGAAACTTTCAGCATCCTCCAGGGCATCATGGAGGGAAACACCTCAGAGCTGCCTCGCGCCCTCCCCTCCTCCACACGTCCCTCTCCGTGTGACACCCGCTACACCTACCTTTACTCTGTCCCTCTTGTCACGGCCAAGCTCTGGGAAATCTCAGCCCCACCTCACCTGACCTCAGCACCTGCTTCTTCTGGGCCATCAAGGGCTCTGTGGCCTGTGAGTCCCCAGCACTGTGCCCAGGCCTAGCCAGCCCCCACCCCGTCCTGTCTGCCTCCCCCATTTCTAGTCACAGCCCACGGGGTGCTCCACGGGGCCACTCTGGAGGTGGTGGCTGTCCCCGTGGTCTTTCGCATGAGCCGGGTTCTTGCCCTGGCGCGGGCTGCCAACCACCCAGCATCTCCCCCAATCTCAGGCTTTCTGGGACCCACCACCTTCACCCCCACAGACCAGCCCAGCCCAGCCCGGTCGAGTCCCCCTCTGCCTGGCCAAACTCCACTGTGCCTCATGGACAGAAAGTGCCCGGGGGCCGCCCCAAATCACTAGTGGGGCCTGTTGACCACGCTCAGGAAGACCTTGAGAACAGGGCGTGTTCTGAGCACCTGGCGTTGGCCTCACGCTCAGTTTTGAATGTTCTCGGGCCACCCCTGGGAGTGACATTTGTAACAGCTTTGCTCTCTGTCCCGGAGCATGGCAGCCCCAGGGCACACCGACTGCCCGCCCGCCTGCCTCCTGAGACGCGTTCATGCCGACAAAGCCTGGGAGTCCCGGGGCGGGGACTGGGCTCGCCGGGCTGCCCCCTGCACGGGTCCGGTCTCTCTACCCGGAGAGTCCGCGCCGCCCAGCGCGCCGCTGGGACGCAAGCTCTCTGACGGTGCAACGGAGACCCGAGGCCGACGGTTTCGTGGGGTTTAAAGAACCGAGCGGCAGCAAGTGCTTGCGCGTTGTTTTCTAATTTATTTTCATAACGCCTTTTCACCGGGCATTGATTGTCACGGGCTCTGGGGACTGGGGTCCGGCCCCTCTCGAGGGCTGAGGGGGGTGGGCCACGCGTCTCCCGGCTGGATAATTAAGCCGTGTGTCTGGGGGCAGCTGCGGGAGGAAGTTCGCACAGTGGGGACCCCCTGCACAAGGCGCTCTCAGGGCACAGCCTGCCTTTCTGGACCAGCAGGGCAGCTGCTGTTTGGGAGTGTGAGCTTTGGGCTCCTCCCGGGGGCTTAATCCTTCCTGGGGCGCACCACTTCCTCCCCGGGCCTGGGGGAGGGGGGCCGCAGCCCCTTCCCGCCCTCTCCCCTTTGATGGGATTATGGGGTGTGAGGAGGATCCATTTCACCTAACAGGCTCTGACTGGTGACCTTTGGGGTCAACGCAGACGCAACCCATGGCCCGAGGGACAAACATTTCTTCTTGAAAAACAATCCATCACAGCTGGCTTTTAAATGCTTTCTCCACAGAGATTTTCCGTAAATTTACACATTTATCATCATTCTCTGAATAAGATTATCATCCTCTCAAAGAGATCTCTAGGAAGAAAAGTGAATTTGGTGTGTCCTTCCCTTTGGATGTTTGATGCCCGTGTTTGATTTATTTGAATTAGCAGGTGGATTAACTCTGAGCGGCGACCCAGAGGGGCCGGTGTGGCCGCAACAAGCGGGGCCCTGTCGTCACACGGGCCGTGGGGGTGACGTTGACTCCATTTTCCCGACTTGCGGAGCACAGTGAATTATACGAAGCTGCTGTCGTGAGCCCCAGAGCCTGGGCTGCCTGGGGCGGGCCGGGGGAGGGGGCGAGGACAGACCTTGCGGGACCCAGGCTCGCGTCTGTGTCTCCACTGTCCCTCCTCAGGGTGGCTCACCTGGCCGGCCTCTCTCCCAGCTCCCGGCCTGAAAGAAACTCCCTGCTCATTGTGGTCCCGGCGCTTGATTTTCCAGTTTGTCTGATGCTCCACCTTCTTCTCTGAAGTCTTAGCTCCAACGGGCAGGCCCCGTGTCTGAGGCTCCTGGCTCAGGCCCACACGCTTGCTGAGAGACGGGGGTCAGGGGGCTGGGAGAAGGCCACCGGTGTCCTCAGAATCTTGAGTGGGGACATATCTAAGTGTCGGTGACAAGCGACAGTGTCCTTCCTGCAGATGGGGGGTGGCTGCTGAGGGGGCTCCGGAGCCCACCTCCCGGCCCCCGCAGATGGAGGGGGGACGAAAATGCCTCTGCCCCAGGGCCTCACAGTGGCCGTGGCACAGGGAGGCCAAGATGAGAGGCGTGGGCTGTGCAGGGGCCCTGACAGAGGGAGGATGGAGGAGGAAGCATCAGCCCTGGGATGGGATGATGGGACAGAATAGAGGAGCAAATCAAAGAAGGCTTCCTGGAGGAGGTGATGTGAAGGCCCATTAAGTCTGGTGGTCAAGGGAGGCAAGGTCACTCTGGTAGAAGGAGCCACAGTGCAAAGCCACTGAGGCGGGGAACTGTGGTGGGTCCCGGGGCTCCAGGGTGGACACAGCAAGTTGGCCTGCAGGCAAGAGGCCGCGGTGGCTAAGGGGCCAGGAGGGTCGGCCAGGGTTTGAGCTGGGCACTGTGTGGGATGAAGGGAAGAGCATGATTTAGCAAAGGTGAGAAGATGGGACGATGGCTCTGTGGGTGGGAAGGCAGGACCAGGGTGCCCTCCAGGTTTCTGGGGTGGGGAAGGAGTTGGGTGGAGTCCTTCACTTCGAGGGGCCACTGAAGGAGGGGCAGGGCTGGGCTAGTGGGGAGCGTTCAGGTGCATTTGGGGCAATGTGTGGAGGCTTCTGGGAATGGTGGCTGGCCCCCTGGGATCCCTGAGAACGGACTGGCTGATGCTGTGGGGGTCATTAGTGTGGGGATGGGCTGCGGAGGGAGACATGGGAGGGGTTGGGGTGCCAGGAAAAGCCTGGGGAGTAAGAAGAGCTGAGGGCCGAGCCCAAAGTCATGGGGCCTCCTCCCCAGCACACCCGCTGGCCCGTGGGGGCCCGCCCGCTGCTGGCTCTGGGGTGAAGCCACCCACATGAGAGCAGCCCCCCAAAATGCAGCCCCCGACATGCAGCTCCGGGTGGGGCAGAGCGTGGGAGGCACCCCGCAGCCCCACGGAGCCCCCCAGGCCAGGCTGCTCTCCCCCCAGCAGCTCGCTCTGAAGAGTCAGAGCCTGAAAAGCTCCCAGATCAGTTTCAGACCTGCCACCGAGGGCTCACCAGTGAGTGACAGGCCGAGATAGGGATCGCTCCCGCTCACCTGTAAACAGAACCCCCAGGGGCCTGTGGCTGGCTAATCCCTTCCTCTCTGCCCCTTCGTTTAAAGGAAGATAACGAGGATTAAAAGGCCCCAAGCAGGGGAGAGGCAGGGGGCTTTGTCCCTTCCTGAGGGAGACGTGGGTGCCTGGACCCTCCACCCCTCCCCGACCCCACGCACAAGGGCTTGATTTCCCCCTCTGCCCTCCCCCTGACCCCCCGGTTCTCTGGGCTCCGGGGGTGGCCTGCCCCGGTTGTCTCTCCCCCATCGGTGCAGGGTGGCCTGGGGCCCAGGCTCCTCTCTGTCTTGGGGTTCTCTCTCGGCCTGTGTCTCTGAAGAACACACCTCCTTCCTGGGCCACTTTGCTGGGTGCGGGCTGTGCATGAGCCTGGCTTCCTGACTACTTGGCACCAGGCGTACCGTCTCCCGTGGGCCTAGGAAACCAACCCCAGCTGACCTGCCTTCTCAGCTCTTACAGGCTCCTGGGAATAGCCCCCAGCTGAGGACCCAGGGAGGGAAGTTTTATCTACACAGGGAGGCTCAGAAAGAAGGCCCAGTTTAAAGCCTGGGAAGCAATCAGGCCTGGCCCTGACGGACCACTGCAGCTGGAACGTGCCTGAGACAAGCCGCTGGCGGAAGCCAGGGGGCGCTCAGTGTGCCCAGCCACTGGTGAAAGGCCACGTCACAGCACCTCACGTCACCCTGCCGGGGAACCTGCCAAGGCCCCTCATCCGTCTTCATCTGTCTCTCCCAGAGGCGGAGGAGCGCTCGGCGGCGGGGTCTGCCGCTCTTCCTGCCCACCCTTAGCCAGTGACTTTTAGAAGCCCCCAAACAAAGCGACACTTCTGATGGGAACTGTTCATGCCGCTTCCGAGCTCGCATTCTCTTGATGACAAAGCCACGCTCCTCTGAATGTCGTCGGGATTCCACAGTCCCACCGTGGAAGGAAAAGAATCCCTCTTGCTCTAATAATTTCTTGTCATTTTTTGTTTTTCACCTTTGGGAGATGAACGGCTATTCCCATGACACACTGAGAAACAAGGGGAATGTCTAAACCATCCAAATGTGCATTTAAGTATATTGTCGCTGACATGCCGTCCTACGGGAAAGGGCTGTGCAGCCAACGCTGAGCGTGGCTCGCTCTGCAGAGTGACTGAGCTGGGACGTCCTGTGAGTGAACTTTTTAGTCGAGCGCGGTCCCGTTCTCTGAGCTTCGTGACAGCAGCTACAAGCGTGTAGTGCGAGTGACCCTGTGAAACAAAAGCAAAGCCACCACCCTGTGTCCTGCGTCCTGCAGGGAAGGCGGGGCTGGAGGAGGGCGGCTGTCGCTGGCGGTGGGGGGAGGGGTGGCGGGTTCCCTGGGGGGGTTCAATCACAGACCCTGCCTGCCCTGTAACTGGGGAGAATGGTTTTGTCCCTCGTGAACATCAAAGTGTGACAAACCCTCTGGGTTCCTTGAACCTGTGGTTTCCCGAATCGACATCTCCCAGCTCTGACATCAGGCCAGTTTCCCTTTGCCTCGAAGTCCACCGCCTGGTCCCAGCCTCGGGCTCGCCCCGGTCGCTACTCTTCTTCCCGTCCAAGAAAGTGCCAGAACTCCACCGGGTGCCCACTCCCCAGTGCCCATCCTCCAGGAACGGGCACTGAGGGGAGGACCGGTTTCTCTCTGTAGACGGCCGTCTCAGGCAGCTGTCCCAGGACCCACCCGCTGTCTATTCCAGCAGAGCACCTCCGTCAGCATTTCCCGGCGCTTGGCAGCCAAGGATACGTGCAGGGGTGGGACCGTTTGGAGGCTCCGGGTTATGTCCCCTTAAAGAGAAAACCAATCGTCACCCACCTGAGTCAGGGCCACTGGGCTCCTGTCCCCAACAAGAATGCCCACCACCTGCCTGCAGAAATGAAGAATAATCAAACCTCCCCAAAGGAAAGCGTGAGTTTTGTGATTTTTAAAATGTCTGTCACTTCAGTGAAGAAAACTGTGCACCCCTTTCATCTCTGCTTGTCCTTGGGGTTTCAGACACATGGGGGTGAGGGAAGTCCCCTAACTAAGAAGGCAGAATAGTCTCCTTTGCATAAAAATTGCTCGGTGCCCGTCCTGTGTACCGCAAGCCCCAGGGCCCGGTGGGAGTCCCCAGAACAGCGGGGTGTAAGCGTGGTGAGGAATTGTTCCGAAGTAGCAAAAAGGCAGATGTTGCCATCTGTCAAGTGACATTTCAAGTGACATTTCAATTGCAATCATCATCTGTCTTTTAAAATTTGTATCACTCCAAAGAAAAGGTTTGGATATCAAACCAAAAAACAACAACAAAAAAAAGCCCCAACCCATGTTTTCATTCGGCACGTGGGGGCGGAAGGAATTACATCCTGTACACATTTCCAGCTTCCTCCGTCACCCGTGGTTTTGGAGACGAGTGTCTGCAGCCCCTGGCCATCCCCAAGACAAGCCACGACTTTGGAGAAAGAAAGGGCTGGTCGTCACCCACACATGCGTGTGTGTGCATGTGTCACCAATGACAGAGACAGAAGTTAAATGACCGTGTGAACACCAGGCACTTTTCTCAGGGACAGCGGCTCTCAGCACGGGCTTCCTCGTTCCCATTCAGGACGGTGGCTGGCCAGCATCTCCAGGAAGATGAACCGAATTCTTCCTGAGGAAGCTATTCCCACCTGTGGCTGCAGGGTGCTGCCCGCCTCCCCACTCTGCCCCTGTCCTCGACCCCCACCAGGTCCTTGGGACTCTTTGGGACAATGGTGAGAGGGAGTGTTGATTTCAGAAGATACATGAGTCGTGGGCCCCGGGGGCCACTCCCAGGACACTGTGTCTCTGTCCCCAGCCATGCTGACCAGCCCAGCCAGTTTTCCAAAGACCCTGCTGTCACTTTCCTGATCAATGAGGGAGCGTTTGCCCTGGGGACCTGGCTCCCCGGCCCTATTTGCAGCCCAGTAAGGCCAGCCCGGGGCTGCCCTGCATTCCTGTCTCCTGGCCCCCGAGTCACCGGGAGCCTCCTGTGCTCTGGCCCCTGACGGGCTCCCCAGGGCCTGAAGCTGCAAAAGGCTGAGCTCTCCGGACTCTCGAGGCTGTCCTGGAGCTGCAGGACTCAGAATCAGGGCTCACTCGGGACCACGCAGCCAGCGTGGACAGGCTTGGCAGTGGCCTGCTCTTGGCCTCCATCTTCAGGTGGAGAAAGGCTCCCCGAGCAGTCCCACTGTGTCTCCCTGCTGCGTCCTCACGCTGAGGACCAGACCCTGAGGCTCTGCAGGCGATGGCCACCAGCTCTGGCCTCGGGGACAGAACTTCCTCGTGTGCAGAGCGGGGTGGGTGAGGGGAGAGGGGAGCAGGCCCAGACATCTCTCTAAAAACTGGTCCATCTGCCACCCAGTCACCTGGGTGACTAATCCACCCAGGCCACCTGCTCTGCCAGGCATCCTGCCATGGGCCGGGACTCAGAGATGCTGTGAAATGGCTCCTTCTCTCCCGGGGCTCAGAGTCAAGCAGGTGGACCATCGGCGTGGCTGTGGCTGTGGCTGGTGCTGGACCCCCTGGGGTGGGGAGGCAGGTGGCCTCACAGAGGTGGGCGCCTGCTGACAGCTCAGGGCCACCAGAGCCCTGTGAGGCAGGAGGCAGGTGGGTGCCCCCACCCCCACGCAGGGAGTGCCAGCCCTGGAAGGGGTTGTCTCAGAAACCCCCGGGTCAGATGCTGCCTGACAGAACTTCCTGTGACCATGGAGAGGGCCTGTCACCTGCACGGTCCAGAGTGGCAGCCACCAGGCACATGGGACTGTTGAGCACCTGAAATGTGGCCAGTGCAACTCAAGAGCTGAATTTTCACTGTTATTTACCTTTAATAATCTAAACAGAAATTTAAAGAGCCACATGTGGCTAGTGCCTACCGCGTGGGACATCTCGGGTGTTGGTGCACCCATCCCTTCGTGTCAGACCCATGGAAACGGGGACGCAGTGAGAGGGAGCGAACAGCTGAGGACTAGGTGCGCGCTCTCTGGCTGCTGAGTCCTTCCTGCCGCTCAGCCGCTGGCTGACAAGAGCAGGTAGGTAGGGACAGAGGCTGGCTGAGAAGCAGGGACAGTCCCAGGTGAGCAGGGGACACCTGGTTTTTCTGGCAGGCTCTCAGCGGCCGCTGAAAAAACAGAATCAACACCCCTGACCTTTGGAAGGCGAGGCGGGCCAAATGCCGGGACTCGCAGGGGCCTGACCACGAGGCCCAGGCTTCCGTGGGGGGCCGGCAGCCGCCCCGTGGCCACGGTTTCCTCCCAGCTGACTTCCTCGGACACCCGGAAACCCGAGTCAGCGTGCAGCCTGCGGCCCCCTCGGAGGGGAAGGGGGAGCCTCCAAGAGCCAGGCCAGGCCCTGGGCCTGGGGGCTCTGGTTTCTCCCGCTGAAGCACACACGGGTGCTCCATGATCACACAGGCACACGAGGAACGCAGCGCGAGGGAGGCTCAGCCCGCACCGATGAACCTCTCCTCCTCCGGCAGCCGGAAAAACCCGGAGCTGCATGTCAAGGATGACTATGTTTAAACAAATTAGGGATCAGGGTGAGGAAAAAGACTGATTTAGGCTGAACTGATAAAATGGATAAAATACAAAATACTGCAAAAAGTAAAGCCTTCCGTTTCCTTTCCAGCAGGCATATTCTGTGAGAAAAATCAACCCCTCGCACCTCTGCATCTGTGCTGTTAGGTGCTGGGGTAACCGGGCGGGGGACGGGGTTAGTGGGACCCTGAGCAGCCCACGCAGGAAGCCCGCCAAGCCACCTCGGGCTGCAAAGGTAAGGAGCTCCTGGGGACTGCACTGCCTTCTTCCCCGCTGGGCTGTTGCCCTGGCAACCCTCTCTTTGTCCCGCCTTCCTAGGTGTCTGGTTCCTCTGCCGAAGGAAATTCGCTCTACTTTCCTTTGGATGAAAATTCATCCTCACCCTCTCCTACACTGAGAAATGTCCAAGTTGCGCTGTGCGCCGTCTAAGGACCCTCGCTGAGGCCAGCAGTGAGCTCCTTGTGGTCATCAGTCCCTTGGTCACCTCCCCTCCATCCATCGCCACCCTCTCCATCCCGCTGAGGCCTCCCCTCTGTGGGGAGGAGGGACAGGCTCTTTCTCCCCCCTCCTGCCTGCTGTTCCAGGGGTGGCTGTGACACGCTCCTTTGAAATGTGCTCTGAACAAACACATGGGCGCAGGGGACCCCAGCAGGGGTCCCCACAAGTCAGAAGGACCCCGCATATCACGTCGATGTGTCACGGATGAAACATTGCCTCTGTCTCCAGGGAAGGAACATGCCACCCCAAGATATGACTCTTTGGCATAGGCATTATTTTGAGCGAAAGGCAGATGCAACAAAAGCTCTTTACGCCCCCTCACTGCCTAAAAATAGTCTAAATTTTCCCTTTTGTAAAGAAATTTACATTTTAAAAGAAATTTCCACGTATAAAGATTCTCCTTACCAGGAGGAGAGCTACTCCCAGAGACGGAGAGGGAGACCGCTGTGGTCCTCACTGGAGACTCTTGGACCCCCTCACCGACACTGCCCCCTGCCCGGGCCCCTAAGTAACGCGCCTGCCCCACGGGAGCCCGGACCCCTCTCCCGGGGCGGGATCGAGCCTCCGCTACCCCGTGGCCTCCGCGTGCCGCAGTTTCCTTTCTGAACTCGTTTAACACTGTCTTTTCTCTTCTTAATCTGTCTTTATTAGCTTGACTCCTGGGCCCCAGCCTAGGAGGGCAGAGGGGGAAAAAATCTTCGTCCTCGACTCTCGGATCCCCACAGTTGTCTCTCCCAGGACTAACATCCTCCAGGCCCTGTGGGCACGTCCCCACATCCCTTCCCTGGGTCCTCAGAGGGACAGGCAGGCCCAGTGCGGCCATCGGCAGAGTCTGGCCTAAGGGGACCCAGGGCCAACTCCCCCCGCCACCCACCCCCAAGGATTGGAGCCTGGCGCTGCCGGGTCCGCCCAGTGCAGCTGTGACCAGGACGCACAGCCTCGACTCTGCCAAGGCTGTGCTGCTCCTTGGCACTGTCCTGAGGTCATAAATGCTGTGTTCTGCATCTGCCCTCGGGGGAACATCTTGATAAAACCCATCAAATCTAACTCCGCGACTGCTTTGGACGTGCCGCGGGACCAGCGCCTTGAAAGCATCCGGTTTAATTTGGACAAGATGAGAGAACAAGAGGCGGCAAAGCAGCCGCCATAAATACCCTTGACTGAAGAGCGAGTCGAGCTTTCGTGAAAACTCACATTAATTTGACACCCACAATGAAATGATACCGCTGTTATTTCCTCTAAACCGTTGCTTACTGTGACTAGTGCTGGCAAAGTCAAACCAAAAAAGAAAAAAAAATGTCAAGTAGGTCATAGTTTGGCCATTTTTAATTTTAAAAGGATTTTAAATGTATTTAATTTTTTTAGAGGAAAAAAAACCCTAATGTGAAACTACCTGTGAAATAGGCAGCTGAAGCCAGATTCCAAAAGGCACATCAGAAAATTAGAACAAGAGGATGCAGATAACTGTAATTGAACAACAATAAAGTAATTATTTAAAAAAAAAAGAAAATTAGAACAAAAAATAAAAATCGTGCATGACTGTGAAGACGGCTCTATAAAACAACCCTGAAATTCTGTCCTTCCCTTAGTTAAGAAAGAGGCGGGACTTCGGAAGGCCCCACCCACCTCCATTACTCTTTCTTAAACCAGCTCCTTTACCGGGAAAGTCAGCCAGGTTCTGCGTCAGTGGAGCGGAGAATTCTCATCTTCAATGGAGAGAAACAGAGTCTGCGCATCTGGAGCGTTCCATGTGTCAATTAAAATAAGAACTCTTATTAAAGTAACGCTGGGCTCGCCCAGATCCTGAGGGTGTTTTTTCCTTCCCATAATGAGCTGCCAGGGGCTGGGATGTACAATCACACAGCAATTATTTGGAACTCACAGCCCCGTGAACACGGCGTTCATTAGTTAAAGGGATTACTGAAAAAAAAAATGGATCAGACTGTGTGAAGGTCAGGCTGCCGGAGTGAGGGACGCCCTGGTCCCTGCCACTCGGAGACAGTGGGGTCATGGCCCCGACGGGGAAACTGCTGCTTGACAATGTGGGGTGACAGGCACACGCCTCACGGCTGTCAGGGACCGCGTGGGAAATGAAGGAGTGTCCAGCGGGGTGTCAGGAGGTAATTAGCAGCCCTCTGCTGTCTGGAAACAAACATGCTGGTGCCATGCCATGAAGAGAGCCAGGGGAAGCTTGTCTCTCGTCTGCTCCGCGCAGCCGAAGCTAGGACGGCGCCCTGACGCCGGGTCTCTATTCAGTCCCTTTCACAAGGCATCACCCATGGCCACCAACCAGTTCTTACGCAAGGGCCAGTTTGCTTTTGTTTCTAAGGCCGATCCAGAAGCCCCCAAACATCACTGAAGAGCAGCTGCAGATAAGCATGACCGAGTTCTATGAGCCCATATTGAGCCCCTACTGTATACGACACCCCTGGTCCTGTGGAGGGGGGCAGTGCAGACACAGCAGAGGGAAGACTCTGAGCCCACCCTCAAGGCCCTCACCGTGGAGCGGGGCAGGCGGCCACGCCTAACACAGGCAAGGACAAGGTGCTTCCTTTCCCTTCTCCTGGATCACGCCCCTAACTCAACCCGCAGGTCCGTTTTTCAGTATCTTTAACGCTCTGCCTAAGACACACCGGTGATTAAAAACGGAGCAAACAAGGGTTGCCTTTACTCAGTGCCTGGCCGTAGACTCAGCAAACGATCAGTGTTTCATGCAAGTAATTACTCTGATCCCATTGAGCCCCACAAAACCCTATAAAGCAGATGCTGTGGTCGCCCCCATTTCACAGAGGAGGAAACTGAGGATGGGGGAGACTAGGCAGCTTGCTCGAAGCTCCTCTAACCCTGGCTGGCCCAATTTCTGGGCCCCTTGGCCAAACTCCCTTCTGAATAAGAGGTGACAGACACTTGCAAAGTGCTCTCATGCACTTGTTATGGAAATGCAGAGAACAGGCTTGCATGGACATGACCCGCACAAGGAGAGGACGGAGTCTGGGAGACCCAAGTGTGCAGGCCCTGGACCCTGGGTTCCAGCTTAGGGTGTGGGAGGGGCCTCTCCTAACTGGTTGTGTTCGCTCTGCTCGCCTCTGGGAGAGAAGTCCACTGGCCCCAGCAGACACCTGAGCAGCATGGGGCGCGGGGAGCCGGCCGGGTGAACCTGCACGCAGTCTTCCGGCCATTGTCAGACCGCCATGGGCGCAAGTCATGCCTACACTCCAGACCCTCTCCTCCAGCTCTTTTCCTGCGTCTTGTCTCCTGGGTCTCCTTCCAGCCTTGCCCACCAGCCACCGATTCTCCCTCTGCGTCAGTAGTCCCAGGTCGGCCTGACAGCATTGCGGGGAGGAGCCTGGTGGGGGTGGGGTCGGGGTGGTAAGAAGGAGGTAAGGAGGTAAGGCACAGAAGGAGGTAAGGCACAAAGACAGGTGGGGCCCCAGTCTCCTGGCTCCAAGTCAAGCCTCCATTACACCACACGTGCCAATGCATTAAGAAGGAACATGCAAAATAGTCTATTTTGCTTTTCTTGGAAGCATTCCTCCACATCGGAACATTTTCAGTCATCCGAAACATCACTGATTTTTCTTACAAAAATCTGCCAGACCTGAAGTTGTGCACGATCCACTTCTCACGTGTGTTCCGGGCTGGCTCCAATACCTCTGTCGCCTTTTTAACTTTTTATAAATCCTGCCCCAAGGCCCTCCTCCTGCGTGGCCTGTGGTAGCTGGGATCCCTTGCTGCGGGGAACAGAGACTCACTCACGTGAGCTTCATTTAAAGAAGACGATCTTAGGCCCCAGCTGGTGTGGCTCAGTGGATTGAGCACGGGCTGGGAACCAAAGGGTCCCGGTTCGATTCCCAGTCAGGGCACATGCCTGGGCTGCGGGCCAGGTCCCCAGTGGGGGCCATGTGAGAGGCAACCATACATTGCTGTTTCTCTCCCTCTCTTCCTCCCTCCCTTCCCCTCTCTCTAAAAAATAAATAAATAAATAAAAATCTTTAAAAAAATAAAGAAGACGATCTTGCTGCTGGTGGTAGTGTCCGTGGTGTTCATGGTGGTTGATGGCGACAGTGGTGGTGGTGGTGGCGGCTGAGGGGCTTGAGGTGGGCGTGGCTGATGGTTTTGCTGGGAGGGGACGGTGACAGTGGTTGTGATGGTGATTACGGCAATGACGGTGGTGGTGACAATGGAGACAATGGCGGTGACGGGGGATGGAGTGACAGTGGTCATGGTGATGGCGTCGTGATGATGGTGACGATGGTTCTGGTGACGATATCGGTGACAGTGATGGTGGCGAAAGGAGTGTTGGGGGTGCGGGTGCTGATGCAGATGACGGTGGTGGTGCTGCGGATGCAGACGATGGTGACAATACTGTGGATGGTGACGGTGTCTATGACGGCAATGGGGGTGGCAATGGTGTCTTCGGGATGCCACGGCAGAAAGGAAGTCAGATTTTGGCTCCTCCTGGGCCGTGGGAAGTCAAGAAGCGAGTCTAGTTTTTCTGTGTCCCTGGAGACATGTGGTCTCTTGTCTCTGCTTCCATCTGGGCCTGCACCACGCCATCGGGTGTCACATGGGGAGGAATGGCCTTGCCGGCCCCAGCTGCACCTCGCCTTCCAGGGAAGAGCTCCTCACGGACTGACTAGGGATCGGTGTCACCACCTTTTCCGGAGCGGGCAGGTCAGGAGGGTGTGAAGGCGAGCACCTTTTCATTTTCACGTCACCGTCTACACCTCTGGAGAAGTCCTGCGCGGGGAGATGTTAGGTGTCCGCAGTGCGGGTGCCGCCTCTGCACTGACACCCACGAGAAAATCCGAGGAGCGTCTGTTCCGTCTCGCGGTTGCTGCCCTTTCCTTCCTCCCTTCGTCGGGGCAACTAAACAGCCGCTGGTTGAGTAGCTCTCCCCAACCCCTGCCAACGTGTTTACGGTCCGGGGGCTCTCGCCCTGGCGTGCCAGTCCCTGTCCGAACTGTGATCTTTTCAGGGTCCACAGTGACAACTGTACTCTTTCTTCTTTGCCCACGTTCTCTGTCAATGTCAGCCTTCGAACAAGCCCCCACTCACTGGGCATGACTCGGACAACAAGGGGGCAGCCGGGGGCCCCAGAGACCAGAAGGTCTGCGAGATCTGCGGGGGGTGCACAGGGTTAATGTTCTTTGGAAAAGATGCTTGTGGGCCGCCTCTTGGTGCCATTGTCTCCGCACCAAGAGACGACGCGGATGGACCCCTGAGACTTCCCGCCAGCCCGCGGATCCCGGAAGCGCGGCGCGTGTCTGAGAACCCAGGGCCTCCGTGGTGCCCGTGTTCTTTGCGTCAGCCAGTCCCTCTCTCCCGTGGGAGCACACGGGGAGGGGCGTTTAAAAGGGTTGCAAAGCAAAGCAAATGCCTCCCCCACCGCCCCCCAACACCGCTGCCCCAAGAGATTCGGTGAGAAGGAACTTCAGGAAGTTCAGCCGCTTTCCTGAGTGTATGCCAAACCTCCCAAAGGCAGTAATAGAAAAATTCTTTCCCAAAATCGTACTTAAAAAAAAAAGGCTTAAACATAGTTCGTAGAGAATGGTTCAGATTGCTGGCTGAAGTCCTGCTTCCCGGGGGCGACCGCGGGGTGGTCTGACTTTTGGGGGGCAGGTCAGGAGCATCAGGAAGGGCTCTGTGTCCTTTTTCCTTCCTTCCCTCCCACCCTCCCTTTCTGGTGACGGTCAGCCCTGAGAACCTTCCAGCAGAGGTCACACTTTCCTTTGCGATGATGCCAAGTGTTTTGTATTTGAGAGAATAACAGAACTGACTGGCCTGGGCTATAAATTTCCACTGTGTTGGGAGAGACTCCACAGTGACACTGGCCGCCGGAGGGGTGGGGGAGCTTTGTACCCTGACAGGTAACAACACACAGACTGATGACACCCAGATGCCCGGCATGGCCTTCCATGCGGCCACCTGGATTCGCCCCTCTCGGATGTGTGGGCTGAGCTAGTGATGGGTACCCCGGACAGCAACCTTCCCCTTAGGGGCTTCCTCATCCAAACCTTGCTCTTCCACAGACTGCAGGGCTCTTGAGCTCCGCGGGTGGGCGGGGCTGCGTGGCCTCAGCAGGACTCTGCGGTCTGAACACACAGAGAGCGGAACCCGCGCGTCCACTTCGCTGAGCTGCGACGCCATCACTCGTGAAGTCAGAGCGGGCTTTGTGGAGAAGGGGTCACAGCTGAGCAGGGCTTTCTCCCAGAAACCGGCCGGACAGCAACTCAGCTTTGCACTGTTTGCCGTGGTCCAATTGCACACTAACTTACTGTACACCTTTGTTTTTCCTTTGTACGAACTATTCCAGATTTTCCCAGACTGGGAAGTAATTGCCACATAGTACCATTTGCTCCCCAGTGTAACCCCTCGAGTTTTTTCTCAGTAATAGATACCACGGATGTTAAAAAAAAAAAAAAAAGGTTTTCCTCTATCGTTGGCTCCTGAGGTAATGTAAGTACAGGTTTTTCAAAGCAGAGGGGAATTCATCCATGTAACCAATGTCTATGAATGAGCCGCTCTGACCGGAAACCAGCCAGGGCACAGACAACGAGCCCTTGCCCCGTCAGTCCTGCGTTATTACGGTGGGAGCGAGCAAACGACACGTGTGCGGAAATGATGCCGCGGAGAACGCCAGGCAGAGACGGGGTCAGGAGAGCGGGGAGCCTCCCTGAGAAGGTGACATGTGCATGTCAATGACACGTCTCCATGGTCACGGCGAGGTTCTTCTTGCTGGAGCTCAGGCGCTGGAATGGCAGACAGGCCTGGGGTCTGGGGTCTACAGCCAGTGAAAGAGCAGACGGGCAGGTGGCCTTGCAAACCCGACTGCCCGCCCACTCACGTCCTTGTAGCGAGAATGACCCCTGAGACGTGAACAAACCCACGTGTGGTCTCCTCTCAGCCACGGGGCCTGGACACTGAGCCTCACACGGGGACACCTCTGTGTAATAAGCTCTTCCCGAGAACTCACAGGGTCCACCTGTCCCCTCTCTCTGGTGTTCAGGCTGCTTACGGAGCGACCTCTGACCGTCATTGTCATTGGACCTCGACCTGTGCCCCTTGTTCTCAACCGGAAGTGGCTGGAGCCTCACAGGGAAACATCAGGTCACGTTACCTGTGGGAGTGAATCCCAGGGACTGTTAGGCCACCTCAGTTACCTTTCGGAGAAGGCACTGCGCATTTTCCCTGTGCACACGTAATATGGACGCCTCCTGGCATCGATCTGCGTGTGGCGGGTGACCGACAGATGGAAGGTCCCACACACTTTTGCTGTGTCTGCACACCAGCACGTGTTGGTAGCTGACGCGCGTGGTGACATCCCCCCGGGCTGGCTTTTCTCCTCGTGGTTTTATAGTGTACATTGGGAGCAACACTTCCTTTCCTTCTGCTCTGGGAAGAGTAGATGCAGAATTTGACGGGTGTAAATAATTGGGGTTTCCACCGGAAACCTGTCCCATGGAATGGTGCGTCATCAAGTTCTATCAGCAAGCCCACGCAGCCCGGGAGCCATCACCATACCTCTGAGCAAAGTCAGAGTGATGCGCTTCCATCAACTCATCTAGGGAACTTGGGGGTCAAAAGACAGTACCCTTTCCTTGTACAAGGAGCTCAGAAGATGATAGCATTAACTGAAATGTTCAGCTTCACACATCCAGTTGTTTCCGTTGTCCGTTGAGTCCACTCCTATGCCAGCACCACCACAGATGGTACAGGAGGTGCGAGACAAGTCCCAGTCCTCACCGCCTACGGGCTAGCAGCCCGGTGGGGAGAGCCAGACGGTGAGTCCACGGTGGCAGCTCAGCTTGATGAACGTGATCACCGGGGTGACGCACGCTCCAGTCGGGGTGCAGAGGAGAGAGGCATGGGCTCCGTCTGAGGATCAGAGCCGATCCGGCCCCTGGCGGGGGAGGTCCGCTCAGCCAGCGCCCACCTGGTCTCTGTGCCATTGCAGGCGTGTCGTTAGCTGACAGAGCCGACTGGGAACTGGCGGCCGTCTCGGTTGTGTGGGCCTGGACAGCACCAATCACTGCAGTGACTTCACGCGTGTGCAAAAGGCAGCGTGTGGCGGTGCTCACCTTTCTCTGTGAAATGATGGAGCTGTTTGAACTCGTCTTGGGCACAGCTGCAGTCAGCAATGGACAGACCTCAATGGGCATTCTCCCTGTGGGGCTGTCTGGACCGAGGATGGGTAGGTATGGAGACCCACGTTCTCTGTCCCTCTGCCACCGCCCCCCGCCCCCGTCTCCTCCGTTTCTCTATGACGCCAGCTTGTGTGAGGAGACCGCAGAGGAGATGCACCCACATGCCGATTCCTTCCTGGGGAAGCCACGGCACGCGGAGAGCCAACCCCTTAGAGTACCTCTCCCTGCAAGGACCACGCTTTTGTGGACACTGAGGCTCGTCCACACTATTCCTAGGGCACAGGTTTCGTGGCTGTGATGAAAAGATAAGGATCTTATTAAAAGCCGAGGTTCCATGGAAAAGCACACACAGGAAGAACAACCCACAAGGCTGGCTCAAACCCAGAGGGCTGCTCCGTGGGAAGCTGTGTGGAGGGGGGAGGTGGCATTCAAACACAGCCACAGAAGGCCGCACGGAAGTAGCAGCACAGGGGTCCCCAAAGCTGGTCAGCTCCAGAGGGTTTACCAAGGGCAGAGTGTGGCATCATTGCTTAAGGTTCAACTGAACAGAGGAGGCAGTGTCCCTGGCCAGCAGGGGAAACAAGCTTTTCTAGAGCAACATCTTCACCACGCTCAAACAATATACAATGTCCAAACAATGTGTGGGGTGACGCAGTGGGCCTGCCCCCCACCCCTCCAGATAGGACGGCTCTGGAGACCCGGTGTCCTGCGGTGGCTGGGGGATAAGTAGGGTTGGAGGTAAAAAAAAGGCACGGAGCAAGGCTCCAAAGCCCTGCTTAGATGTTTGCAGGTGGAAAGGTGAGTCAGTCTAAGGGGGTCCAGGTGGCCAGTGACAAGCAGATGTCCTCACAGGGACAGATGGCAGGAGGTCTCCCTGAGAGGTCTGGACGGAGCCTCTGCAGGCCCCACCCAGGACCAGGGCTCGGGTGGGACGTTGGTTTCTGCATGTCCTCCCCATTTGCTGGACTCCAGAGCAAATGGATCCCCGGTGCTCAGAAAGGCCACAGAGCAGCAACAGGTGTGATCCCACCTCATCAGCTGTGGCTGTCCCTCCCCAGTCGCAGTCCACTTCTGGGTTTGTTCGCCAAGTCTCTGGGCAGGACTGCCATGGGCATTTCTAAAATAAAAAACCATCTTTTTTTTTTCATTTGTTTAAACTCAGCCAGGGGTCTGAGCACAACCTCAGACTGGTGGCAGCTGAGGCCCTGACTCTGACCTTGGAAGCACCCCATGTTCTTGGTCATTGTATTGACAGTCAACAGTGAGGAGAGCTGCCCCAGCCATCTAGAATGTCAGCGAAGGCAGGTGTCTTGATGTTACTTGGGCCAGCATCAAAATACTATTTACTGTAAATCATTTGGGCTGTTTCATATCTTTTAAACAGATTTGAAAAGGAAACCGGTTCTCTGTTCAATTACAAGAGCTATGTCCCAGCGAAGAGATGGTAGGTCGAGCTGTTCTTTGTTCCAGGAGCTGTGCGCATAAGGTTGGAAGAAAAGACGCTGATAGAAACCCCAACTCCGGGGTCGCTGAAGGAGAAGCCAGCTGGTGCGTGGCCTGAGCCATGAGTGTGCAGAGAAGCACTCTCAGGAAGAAATGAAGCCACACTGGCCCTCCTCTTTGTCCTATCAGAGTTCCCCACGCCCAGCGCGTGGGATGGAGACAGGAACACTTCCTTGTGTTTTGCTGGAAATGAGACAGCATATTGGTGTTTACCAGGCTGCAGTCTGTGTCAGAAGCTCCACTGTGGTTACCATGGCAACCAGATGCTCTGGCACCTCTCTGCAGCATCACCTTGGCTCCTCCTGAACCATTTCTCAAAGTATCTGGAGGGTTATTATCCAGTGGACATTTCGGTCTGATGTTGCGCTTACAGACTATCAGACAAAGATCCCACACAGGGTACGCGTACTAAATTCAGGAATGCTCAAACGTGGGAATTTTGCAAAAACAAAACCAAACCCATGTGAAGGCTAGCTGAGCAAGCCAGGCCTTTCTTCACTGAAGAGGCACGAACTGGGTCCAAGAAAGCAAGGAGCCATTTGTCATATGTCTTAGATGAAGTCAACCTCAAGAAAAAGCCAACACCCAACACAAAAGCCCGAAGCCTCTGCCAGGAGGTGCAGAGAGCAGAGGGAAAGCAGGAGCCACTGGAAGGAGAAAGAGAAAGTGTTTAAAGAAACAGGTGCACAGATGCTCAGCTCTTCCCACGAGGCTGCAGTCTTCAGCATGACATGGCCTGGTCTCCACATAGGCTCTGCTCTTACTTCTGCGACTTTGAGGTGGTTACAGACCTCTCTGAGCCTCTGTGTCCTTATCGGAGAAGTGGGGTTTATAACTTTAACTCCTGTGGGCTCTCTGGAGTACTAGATACTGCAGTGCGTGTGAGCACATTGGGTCTGGCACGTGCTGAGTGCTCAGGGACCTCCTTGCCCTTCCCGTTCAGTTTTTTGGGCATCGGTCAGGTGTTGTGGACCCTCAGATAAATGTTTCAACTCCTTCCTTCAAGGAGTTGGAAGCCTAACTGGCAGGAGTAGGGGGGATAGGTATTCATCTAATGGCAATTCCGAGTGACCAGTCGGAGCAGAGCAACAGACAAGTGGCTCACCCCACCAGAAGGGCCGGATGAGGCTCCAGAGGAGGCAGCCCCTAAACCATGCCTTACAAGAAGCCTCGGAGTTTCCCAGATGGGGGTGCAGCTGGAAGGCGTTCCTGGCTGGACTGGCCGGATGCAGAGGGAGACCTGGGTGCCCGGGAGGCTCCGAGTGGCTCCGAGTGCTCCGATGAGGCTGCTTTCAGCACCACGGCTCGCGGACAGTTCCCTGGCCACCGTGTTTTGGGGTTTGGAGGCCAGCAAGCACTGCCTTGACACTATGAGTTCATCTTCTCAAAAAAAAAAAAAACACACACAAAAAACCAAAAACCCAACTTATACTACTTGCTTATTTTTTTAATAGTTTGGTCGAGATATAATTCACATATAATTCCATTCACCCATGTAAATCATGCAGTCCAGTGGTTTGTAGTCACTTCATAAAGCTGTGTGACAGTCGCCACAGTCACTTTTAGGACATTTTGACCCTTCAAAAGGAGCCCCCTGTACCCATTAGCCTCTCCCCACTTCCTTCCAATCCCAGCCCTGGGCAGCTACTAACCTACTTTCCTTCTCTATGGCTTTACCTATTCTAGACATTTCACGTAAACGGAACTAGATACTATATGGTTTTTTGTGACTGGCTTTTTCACTTAGCATCATGTTTTCAAGGCTCAACTCTGTTGTGGCATGCAGGTGTCAGTGCTCACTCCTTTCTACGTCCAGGTGACACCCCGTTGTGTGGACAGACTGCGTTTATTTATCCATCACCCAGTTCATGGTTGTCCCCGCCTCTTGGCTATTACAAATAACGCTGCTATAAACATTTTGTGTGTGTGTGAATATGTGTTTTAACTTCTCTTGGGTATGTAACTAGGATAGAACAGCTGGGTCATATAGTAACTCTATGTTTACCCATTTGAGAAACTGTCAGATCCTTTTCCAAGTGAATGCTGTGTTTTATACTCTCTGCCAGTGTGCGAGGGCTCTCTTTTCCCCCACACTTACTGATACTTGTGATGATTTGTCTTCTTAAATTTTCACTGCCCTAGTGGGATCTCATTGTGGTTTTGATTTAAATTTCCCTGAGAACTAATGATGTTGACCTTCTTTTCATGTGTTTCCCGGCCATGCGTATGTCTTCTCAGGAGAAGTGTCTATTCAGGTCCTTTGCCTATTTTTCATTGGGTCGTCTTTTGATTACTGAGCCACAAGTGCTCTTTATACAATTTAGATACAAGGCCGTGATCAGGTAGTATAGCTTGCAAAACTGGCCTCCTACTCCGCGGGTCACTTTTCCCACCCTTTAACGATGTCCTTCGAAGCACAAATCTTCGGTTTTTGTGATGTCCAATGTATCTGTTTGTTCTTTGGTGGCTTGCTCACATTCTTGAACCTAATTGCAGATGGCTTTAAAGTTCTGGAGAGCCCGGCTAGCGTAGCTCAGTGGATTGAGCGCGGGCTGGGAACAAGAGGGTCCTGGTTCGATTCCTAGTCGGGGCACATGCCTGGGTTGGGGCCAGGTCCCCAGTGAGGGCCATGTGAGAGGCAACCATACATTGCTCTTTCTCTCTCCCTTCTCCTCTCTCTGAAAATAAATAAATAAATCTTTAAAAAAAAAGTTCTGGAGAGTGTTCAGCCCTCTGCATATTTCCCTGGTGTGCACAGGGAAGAACATTTCCCCGGTGTGCACGGAGAAGAATCTTTCTCCTGGTGTGCACAGAGAAAAATTTTTCCCTGGTGTGCACTGGGAAGAACATATCCCAGGTGTGCACAGGGAAGAACATTTCCCCGGTGTGCACAGGGAAGAACATTTCCCCGGTGTGCACAGGGAAGAACATTTCCCCAGTGTGCACAGGGAAGAACATATCCCTGGTGTGCACAGGGAAGAATATTCCCCTGGTGCGCACAGGGAAGAACATTTCCCTACTGTGCACAGGGAAGAATATATCCCCGGTGTGCACAGGGAAGAACATTTCCCCGGTGTGCATAGGGAAGAATCTTTCTCCTGGTGTGCACAGGGAAGAACATTTCCCCGGTGTGCACAGGGAAGAACATTTCCCTGGTTCACACAGGGAAGAATGGGTTGTAATGGCTGGGAGAAAGACGTGCTCAGTGAATGTCAGCTATGATAATGGAACAATAATAATAACAATTAATAAGCCACAGTAATTACTATACAGTATGAATTGGGTGAGTTACTTGACCTCCAGGACAGCTGTTTCCCTGCCTAGGAAAGGATAAGGAAAGAGGGGGAACTTCCAGTCTGAGTGTTTATTACATGCCGGGCACCGCGCTCGGTACTTAAATAGGTAAATGAGAACCCTGAGGCTCCCAGGCAGTTAGGAATGGCCCCAGGGCCACCCAGTAAGTTGTGAACTGGAATGGATTTGAACCCAGGAAGGACTGGCTTTAACATCTGTGCTCTTTCTACCATTAACGCAATACATCATCATAATGCATAAAATGTCTCGAGGACAATTTTATTATAACCCTGTGCAGGGACAGCACTCACAGAATGTCAAGTTGTCTGATGGGAACCCAGAGTTAAAGAATCAAAGCTATTCTCTGAACATACGAGGTTCCGGGGTTTTCTCTTTGCTTTTTGTACACTGAGACTTGACTGGATGCCATATCATGAAGGATATAAAATTCACTTATCATTTAACTTCCAGAGAAGAGCTGTCGATGGCAAGAGGGGAGACCAGCCGAGGTGGAGGGAGGGCACAGACCCGGGGGTCAGGGAGAAGTGCACTTTTCCTGCACCCCATTCCACAGAAGCCTGGGGGGTACCCCCAGCAGCACCCCCCATACACCCCTCGTGCAGCGGCACCCCCCGTGCATGGCCCCGTGTCCCCCCAAGACAGAGGAGGAATTGTGCCATGTGGGCGGCAAGAACGCACGCTAAGTGGTGGATTCTCTCCCCGGCCCGGGCCCTTCCTGTCCTGGGCAATAGGGAGTATTTAAGGCCCCAGTCACCTCCTGGGAACCGGCTCTTCACCCGGACAACACGTGGTGGAGGTGCCTCGCGCTTCGGCCAGGGGGCTCTTTCCCAGCCAGTGTGCCTGCCACTCCTCGGCTGAGTGTGGGCTCCTGGCAGGTGTTGTCACCACCCCTGGGCGCTCTTTCACCCATGGGGCAGGGGGGTGCTGAAATAACAACAAACATCCCGAACCTGTTGGTTTAGGCCAACAGAAGCCTGCCTGACCCAAGCCCCTAGCTTTCCGGGGGCCACGTCGGGTCCGGGCTGTTACTGAAGGGCACTGAGCGATCTGACAGGCGAACAGCCGTGGGTCTGAAGAAGAGGGGCGCCGGGCAGGTGGAGGGTGTGGTCTCTGGGCCTGCCAGCAGGAGGCTTCTCCACCAGAGCCCCCCTCCACTTTGGGGGTGGAGCAGGTGTGTGGCCTTGGGCTCGGGCTCCTGGGAGAAGACCTCCCTCCCTCCCTGCAGGGGGCCCACGACCCCCCCTGTTTGTTCCATTCCTTCACAGCTCTGCCTTTCAAGGAGACCCCCTTGGGTGCCGTAAGTCACAGATGCCTCTTAACTTACTGATGATTTGTTTTATCAACCAGGTGACATTTTGCATAGATGAAAGGAAATGACAGATAACATTGTCCAGTTGTCTTAGTTTTATAATAAGACCCAGAGAAGTCAACTTCTGTTTTAGTCCCACAGCCTGTGGCCGGCAGAGCCTGAGCTGGGCCCCAGTCCCCTGGCCGCCTTGCTCAACCGAGGCAGACTGTCTTTATATTGTATTTTCACATAGTGGCCGGGTTGGGGGCTTTTGGAGAGTGGGGGAGACACGGCTTCGACCCAGTGGAATAACTGTCAACGTGATGGAAAGTTCTGCACCAGGCAGGAGAAGACGTTGTTAGACCAATTAGTCTTCCAGTACCTGCTTCTCTCCCAGACCCAGAGGCAGGGCCTTGCTGCCCCAGGTCCGATCGGAGGGAGGCACACCATCGGAGACTGGCACACCATCGGAGACTCGGCTTGTGCCGAAGAGACGCGGGGCTGAGCCGACCTCGCTCTCACGTGTTTCCCTTCGGCACCGGCCCCACTCACAAGGTCACTAACGCAATGAAGGCCTCTTTCTGGGTGCTATCTGTAACCTTCAAGTCATAAAGCCAGCACGTGGCTGTCAGATCTTGGAGGGAATGGCTGCATTGTCATTGCTTCAGCCCTTTTTCCTCGAGCTGGACACACGAGTTGTTTGTTGTCCTCCGGTTCTGACCGTTTCTCAGGCCAGGGTGCGGGTTACGGGCATTCTACACCCCGCTGTCCCCTCCCACACTGTTGATTGGGCCTGAAGTTTTGAGGAAGGGCAGATGGTGGCCATGAAGTACAGAAACGCTCTCAGGAAAGTGGAGGTCCCATATCCTTGACTTACAGAGACACCGGGCCACTTTCTCTGTGACAGCAAGTGACTTCTCCAGCTTGTCCCCGGGAGCCCTAAACAAGGCTGGGACAAAGCAGAAAGCCAGTATCTGACTTTGAGAAATGAAAGCTGGAGTCCTTCAAAGACAAGGGGACACCCCACTTTTGGCATAAGTGCCCATGGGCATCGAGTTTCAGATGAAAAGTATCAGTAAATAGTAGTTGCTTTGTAGGTAAATACTGGGTTCAGGAGGCCGGGGAGCAACACGAGTCTGCTCTGGTTGTATGCAAATGGCTGGTCGGAGCACAAGCCAAGGACCCAGGTGATGGGACCTGGCCGGCACCACTGGGCTGACCAAGCCAGAGTGGGTGTGTGCGTGCGTTTTCCTGGCAGATGAGAAAGACCTTCCTCCCCCGGCCCCCTGTGTCTCCCTTCCCACAGCCCTGCCTCCAGCGCTCTGCGATCTCTCCAGCCTGAGCATAAACAATGACTTCACCGCCTGCCCTGTGCCAGAACAAGTCAGGGTCGAAGCCTGGGCGACAGGAGAGCAGGGCCTGCGTGTCCTGCTCATCACCGAATCTCTAGGCAGCACGCACAGTGCCGACTCTGTGTGACAGACACTCCACAGACACTTGAGGGAGGAAGGAAGGAAGGAAGGCAGGCAGGCAGGCAGGCGGGCAGACAGGAAGGAAGGAAGGGAAGAAGGAAGGAAGGGAGGAAGGAAGACAGGGAGGAAGGAAGGGAGGAAGGAAGACAGGAAGGGAGGAAGGAAAGGAGGGAGGAAGAGAGGGAGGGAGGGAGGAAGGAAGGAAGGAAGGAAGACAGGAAGGAAGGAAGACAGGAAGGAAGGCAGGCAGGCATTGTCGAGCTCATCGTCACGTTCTCGATGACACAGTGGAGGTGGGAAATGGCCCCTCCCTTTGTCCCGGCATCACAGAGGGGTGAAGCTGAGCTCCTGCGTGGAGGAGTGGCCTTCATCGCTGCCCCTGCCCCCACTTCCCCATCTACAAGAACTTCATTTCTTCCTCATTTATTTTGGACTTGGGCTAATTTTCCTGGGAAAGTCACGCTGAAGATAAGCTGAGAGTTTGCGCACTCCGTCAGACTAAATAGAGGCTGATGTTTTCTCTGATGTGAAAGCAGTCGGGAGGTAGCCATGAAACATCTGGGGTCCAGTGCCTCCCACCTTTCTGCTCTGCTATTCTCAGGGGTTTCCCTTGTCCTCATGCCCTCAAAATGTCTCCTGGAGCTCCAGCCCTCATGACTGGATTTCAGGCAGTTGAAAGACAAAGAGAAAAGGGCAAAAGGGCAGCATACAATCTGAATGTACCCCTTCCTACCCCAATTTTAAGATTTCACTCATGTGTTCTTATAGTAGTTGTCACATTTTATTTATTTTTACATTTACATCTCTGATCATAGGAATTAAAAAAATAGAATAATCATTAAAAATGTTTGCCTTGAACTGTATAAAAGTTCTTGATTCTGTGCAGCTGAATCAAACTGACACTCGATAGTTAAGAAAACTCGCTTGCATACCTGTGTGCATTTAATGGTAAATAATAGCATGAGTTTTTTGGATCCAAAAGCAAAATTCTCCAAATGTGTCCTCTTTTCGTGATCCAAGAGGCAGGAAATTTTACAAACATGCAACAGCCCAGGCTCCTCACAGCTTTCTTGTTGGGTTACTTTAAAGTCAGGAGGAAGCTGCTGGGCACGGTTTGGGGATGGGTCGTTTCTGGAGAAGACAGGGCTGCGATTTTTGTTCCCAGCAGGGCTACCGTCGTCATGCTCCGCGGTGTCATTAGTGGCTTTCCGGGAGTCTCTCCCCCGTCCCTCCAGCCTGAGGGTGGCCCTGAAGTACACAGCAAGGGGACCTGGCAGCGATGAGACTCCTGCCTCCGGGGCGAGCGATCTCTGAGCAGCGCTGGAGTCCAAGAGGCTTCCATGTCCGGCTTGTCAATCGGTTAGTCGTTGATGGCATTGGCGGGACCCTGGTTAAGTTTCTCAGTTTACAGGAAACTCCAGCAGTTAACATTCTCATCTCTTCAGAGAGCATAGTTTCCGGAACTAGAATACATACATGTATTTGTGCATATACACCTATTTTATCTATCTTCTATCTTTTCTGGCTCTTAAATCAATGTTTACTGTTATGTTGCTTCCTTAGAAAACCAAGCTGATGTGGCTATCCACAGCTATTACCAAATAATAGGTACAAACAGCACGTATGCATCTGTATGTACAATATGCACACGTAATAATATATGTAGAAATCATGCATGTAAATCACAGGCCCTGGGTGTTGTGAGTGCTGGGGTGGATGAGGGTCTTGCAACCCAGGACACTCATTTGAGTAGATTTAACGTGTTACTGCCACCACGCTCGGCGGGAGAGTGACGCCATTGGCGTAGCCTTCACGAAGCTCCAGCAGACCTGCGGACAGAAGTTACTCCGGCAGTGAAGCTGATTGGTGCTTAGGAGGTGGGCCTCCCATGGGAGGTGGAACAATAGGCTCCGGAGTGGAAGCTTGCGGCTGCCACTCAGACTGGTCGCCTCAGCATGTCCACGTGCAAGAATCTTGCCAGCTCAGGACTGTTTCTGGTGACCTGATGGCAATGGATGGGCACGTGGCAGGTGGTTTTTGTGGCTGTGGAAGACTCCAGCCACGCTTTTTGTGTCCAAATGCCAGCTCTGCACTTAGTGGCCGTGTCATTTGGGGGAAGTGGCTCGGCCTTCTCTGTGGCTGTTTGCTCATCTCTGAGGAAAATAGCAGTAAATTCTACTTCATAGGGGGAAGGGTTCCATGAATTAATTTTTTATTTTTATTTTTTAAAAGATTTTATTTATTTATTTTTAGACAGAGGGGAAGGAAGAGAAACATCAATGTGTGGTTGACTCTCGAGTGCCCCCTACTGGGGACCTGGCCCACAACTTAGGCATGTGCCCTGACTGGGAATTGAACCAGTGACACTTTACTTTGTGAGCCAGTACTCAATCTACTGAGCCACACCAGCAGGGCACCATGAATTAATTTTTGAAAAAGTCACAATAAAGTCTGGCACATTGGTCCTGGCTGGTGTGGCTCAGTGGATTGAGTGCCAGCCTGCTAACCACAGGGTCGCCAGTTCGATTCCCAGTCAGGGCACCTGCCTGGGTTGTGGGCCAGGTCCCCAGTAGGGGGTGTGTGAGAGGCAACCACACATTAATATTTTTCTCCCTCTCTTTCTCCCTTTTTTCCCCCTGTCTAAAAATAAAAATAAATACAATCTTTTTTAAAAGTCTGGCACATCGTGTGTTCCGGTTATTGTTACAAATGCACTTTCAGAAGTGGCCTGGGCCTGACACACACATAATTAACATGTATCGTGCCCTTCCCTGTGCCAGACGTCGATCTGGGCACCCCGGGTACCGTCCGTCGTTCTGTCCTCACGGGAGATGGCATGTCTCCGCCGTGGGGAAAGAGCAAGTCCGGGAGCTGGTGCTGTGGACAGTTTCCCCCAAGTCGTCCAGAGGGTGAAACAGAGCCTGGGCGTAAAGTCAGCGCCACGCCCCTTCCATCCACCACGATCACCTCCAAACGCCAGTGGGCCCCGTAACCCCTCCTCCTTGGCCAACTCCTCTTGGCTCCGTGAGCGTCCACCCCGTGGCTGGTCTGCCCTGGACGTCAAGTCTCAACGGCCCCAACAACCCAGTCCCTGCTTGGCCTCCCAGCCTCGTCTCCGGCCGACCGTGCTGGGCACTGCGCCATTCGGAGCTGTCGCATCACTGAAACATGCCGCCTTCCTTCCAGCCCCCGAGCCCCTGTCTGTGCCTGCTGCCTGGAATAACACCCTTATATCCCCGTGCAGATTTCTATTTAAACAAAAGTAGGGGCCATGAGGAAACACAGGCAAATGGCTTGGAAAACAAGCTCAAGGACATGCATTTATTTTGTTTATTAGTGGGCTGTGCTAAAAACTGTCTCTCTCTGCAAGGGAAAGCGGACCAGGGGACAGGCTGTTTATTGCTCCATGGGCCGCGCCCGAAAGCTGTTTATCTGGCTGAGTCGGAATAAACTTGACGGTCCCTTGCTCTGTATCATTAATTAGAGATTCTCCCGTGTACCTTGACATTCAACGCACGGAGAAATGGCTCTTGGAAATGTCAAAGAGTTTTACCACAGAGCCCGTTTTAATTTCTCAAGGTGAGGTGAGCTCGAAAGTGGGCAAAACAGCTTTTAGAGACGCAGCATGAAATCATGAAAATGTTTATTGCCGGGCGCAGAGTAGTGGCTCATACATGGTGCCCGTGAGCAGCGGGTGAAACTGGAAGCAGACACGCCAGGCCTTGCTCCACTCCTTGGTTTGTCCTTCCGAACTGTGGCTGCACCCGGGGCACTCGCTGGGGTGAGGCACGCCCGGCCCAGCCCCTTGCCTTTGAAATGTCTCTGGCAGATTTGGGTGCAAACATACCAGACGAGTGTCTTTCTTCCACCCTTTAAATATGCCCCATTTCTGTGAGGGACAGTTGTCACTCAGAACCGGAGGTTTAATCTGGGCCAAGCTGCTAATGAGGACCACAGAGCCCTCCTCCCAGACAGCAGCCCTCGCCATGGCCAGCAGCGAGCAGTTTTCCTGTAAGTAAGTGTGTGCTGAGCACCTACCACGGGCTAGGTGCTGGTCTCTATGGAGCTCAGTGCGCTTTTTCTGAACAGGGCCATTTTGAGTGTTGCCAGCCACATGAAGTCTCTGTCACATATTCTTCTTTGCTTTGCTTTGCTTTCTTTGTGGCCTTGTGTCTAACCATCCAGAAACTTAGAAGCCATTCTTCGCTCAGGACCGTACAAAAATCCAAACACGCTCCCCTCCCTGCCCGCCGCAAGGTGGGGGATGGGGAGTGGGCTTCGTGGTCACAGAGGAGCTAAGGGGGCGGTGAAGGTGACACAAGGGCCAAACCCAGAAAGCTTCCTGGAGGAAGTGCCCCGTGGTGGGGGGCAAGGAGGGGTTTGAGGGTGACGGCAGCGGGCACCCCGGGAGTGGGATTCGGGCAGCAGAAGAGGCTGCATGCGCAAAGTCGGTGAGGCAGGAGAGAGAAGGAGGATGCGAGGCTGGCACAGCCGCCCCGATGGACCGCAGGTGTGAGTGGCCTGTGGCAAGACCGGAGTGCAGGGCCAGCCATTGGAGTTAGCAGGCACTGGGCCGGGGGGGCTGGCGTCATCAGCTCGGGGCTGCAGAGGCGGGCGGGCTGGAGGGAGCAATGGGCAGGTGCTGCTCAGAAGAAACGGTGGAGGCAGGAGGGAGTCTGGGGGCCTTGAAGTTGGCCAGCCCTTCCAAGGCCAATTAGAGGTCAGATGGAAGACAATCTCAGATCCTTGGGAGACAGTTGCTTGGGGAGGGGGCAGAGGAACTCAAGGTAACCTGGGCTGCTCCTATCCTTCCCACAGCCCCTGGGACCTTCTGAAGATGAACCAAGCACCCATCGCGCCCTATCAAATTAGAATGGCAGGCAAGGTTCCGCCAACACAGACCAAGGTCGGGGCTGGGGACGTCCAGGGCCTTCTCTGGTGTCCAGTCGCTCTTATCACCCACACTACACAGTCTGACCCTTTACCCACCTGTGCCCTTGTCCTGTATTTACTGAGAGTCCACCCACGTGCCCATAGCTGTGTCTGGGAGGAAGGAACGTCATCGGACTTCTTTGTCCACAGGAGTTGGCAATGGGCTCGGGAGAAGGTGGGCAATGCAGTCGGACACGGGAGACCAAAACGAGGTTGATGATGAGTGTTAGGAAGCAAGTGCCGTGGGAAGAGACGGAACGGTGGGCTGACGCCAGGGCAGCTTCCCACAGGCCGGAGCGGTTGACCCTGCAAAGGCGTAAGCCTCTGCCAATGGAACTTGAATTCCAAGCAAAGTCCCCCCATTTTCTGGAGATCCCGGATAGTCCCAGAGGTGGCTTCTGTTTTGGGAAGCCACCCTGGCCACAGGAGGGTCACCGGTTGGGAAGAGGGGTGATCGGCGGGGCAGGGAACCCAACTTCAGTTGGCGTCTTACCCATCTCGATTAGTGTGGCTGCTTGTCCTCCAGTCCTGCTGGCAAAGCCGGTGGCTGCGTGAGTGTGTCTTCCTTCCCCGCAATCCACGCCGACTCCGCCTCAGTCCTGAGCGCAGGGGGGAGGCGCCAGCCCAGCCCAGGCCAGAGAGAGGCCACGTGCTGGTGATGACCCCCACTCATCATCCAGGGATTGTAATGACTCACGTGAAACGAATGACCGTTTTCTCTTTCCCTCAAACAAGGGCCTTTGTGCCAAACTGGGATTTGACGATGCTTGAAGGACAGCAAGAGGTCATTTAAACGCTTCTCCCAATTTAGTGTTCCTTTTTTATAAAACTTGAAGAGTCAGTTAGATTTATAGTGACTTAGACATGTAGACTTCTAGATCGTGGTGGGTCGGTGCCACGGGGGTTGAGGAAGTGTGCGCAGGAGTCGGCAGAGCCTGCTGTGAGGATGCTTCCTCCAGGTGCATCCTCTCCAAAATCAGAGGCTGCGGTGCTGAGCGGCACCGCTTCTCCTTCCACGCACACGGGGTGGAGGAAGGGCACCTTTGCTTCCTTCCTGGGAAAACAGAGGCCCTGATCAAATAGGCCTTTGTCATGACCGGTTCGTATGAGTGGATGAAAGGGGACCTTCTTGTCATTTCACCCCGAAACCCTGATGGGTGGGTGGCCTGGGCTCTTACAGGAAACTTCGTTCTCATTTCCACGGTTAAGATGAAGGACTCCTATTGGTAAACTACTGTGAGGTCGAAGCAGTAAGCCCGTGCATGACCTGCATAGCCTTTAGCTGGGGAGACAAACAAAAGAGACACTTTGAAACAAGCTCCTGGGGGGCTTGTCTGATGCAGAAAAGTTGGGTTAGAGGGGAGAGAGAAGCAGCTGCAGCCTGGGACACCCCCACCCCACACTGTCCCGGCCCCTCCCCCAGACGCCGCAGCCTCATCCCTCTGGTGGTCTGGGCACAAGGGACCGCCCTTTGCACACCGACAGGGCAGGATGCTTGGCTTTCGGCCAGTGCAGCCCAACAGAGCCGCCCTAAGTGTTTCATATAAATTCCGTTAAAAAGAGATTTTCGTGGCTATAGACTTTTTATTTCCACTGTTTATCAACCTGACTGTAACTAGAAACTGAGGATATTCTTCAGAGTGACATCCGCAGAAATCTTTTTTGAAAATATTTTCATTTTTATTACATTTTATCCCGTCCCATTTCACGAGAACAATAAAAAGTGATGACACCTGTAATCCGATCAGATTTTTCCCCGTAAACTCGTGGAAGCTTTCCATCTGATGCTGAGATGATTGTCGGCGAAACACCTGAAGCCAGCGGGGCGCGGCGAGGAAAGGCATTGTGCCCTGGAATGTCTCCTGCAGAAGCTGGGTTGCAGCATCAGCTCCGAACCACGCCTGCTGACCCCCAAAACGTGAAGCCGGCCGAGGCTGGGTCCCAGCAAACCCCCCCCCCAAAGTGTGAGATGTACCCTTGCAAAAAGAAACAGCTGGCTGTATCTAGGGTCTGACTGTCAGCTCACCATCTGCACAAAATTTGAGTGTCGGAGTCTGCGGACAGGATACACACACCTGTGACAAGTGTCTAGACCCAGGTGACATTGGAGTCAAATAAAAATGTTAATGACAGTGGCTGAAGACCCCCTTCCCCGGAAAGGCGGTCATGGTGCTGGTGACAGGCTTCCCCCACGGAAGCACCTCGTGGTGGGTCTGGACCCTTCTCCACCCATCAAGCCGTTTTGACTTGATTTCCGCTTCTTTTCAACGTCCAGAGTGTGACGAGAGCCACCTCATCATCCATGGCTTCACTCCTCTGCTCAGGGGGTGGAACCTTTGTGATGGGGGGTCACACATTCACCCCACGCCCCTTCCATCTTGCTGTTTGTTGTTTCAAGACTCTTAAGTCTTTGCTCACCTAGTTTTTCTGCAACCAAAAATGCCTCCCCTCAGCTCACGTGGCGATCGTCTGCCCAACCAGGCAGGGGTCACGAGCGGGAGCTATCTCATAGTTAAGTTTCTTGGGCCACATGCCGCCAGGAGGTGGAGGCAGCCCTCCCCAAGTTCACTGTCCTACGTGTTTTACGCGCTATTACGCACTACCTTTCCCGACACACCCGCAGGTCGTTTCTGTAGTCCCAAGTATAGGCTCGGCACTCAGTGTTCGCAGGAAGAACCCATAGATGCGCCCATCCTTCGGTCGAAAGGAAGTCACTGCTCCTTCCTCACTTAAGTATTTAACAAGGGACGTGACTCCACCTTCACTAACCAAAGGCTGCTGCCCACTGTTCCCTGAGGCAGGCGGCCTCGCTGTCGGGACCGTGAATGGAGGCGTGGTTTCTGCTCTCCCCCAGGGAGTGCACAGGGCTTCTTCTCGTTGAGCTGCAGGCGTCCGAGTCAGATCAACTATTCAAGAAACAAAAACGTGCTCCATGAGCCAAACAAACGTTTAAAGATGCATGGATCCTGGGTATTTTTGCCAAGTGGTCTTATTGGTTACATCTCCCTCCCTCCCTCCCTCCCTCCCTCCCTTCCTTCCTTCCTTCCTTCCATTTAGAATTATCCAATTTTTATTTCTCCTGCTTTCTAGGGCATAAAAATATGGAACAGTATACTGTAAAGGTGTTCACCCATAGTCTGGGTTCCTTTCAGCCGAAGGGGTCTGCGGTCCTCAACTGCGAACCTCAGCCCCGCGGTTCTGCTCTGTCCTGGAGACGCCCCTCAGGCAGGATCGTGTTCAGAAAGCGTGGTTGCTGTCGCCTCTACAATGACCATGTCCGCTGAGCGGAGCCCACAGCACCGGGTCTGCTCCTGTGGAAACCGGTCCGGTGGATGGTGAACGGGACGCGGTGTTCGGTGAGGCCGGCCATTGCCCGCTCAGCTGTGCCCAAAGCCTTGTGACTGTGGAGTCCCATCGGGCCCTCCGGGAGGCTTCGGGGCTGCACAGTGAACCAGCCCCTGTGCAGCCTGAGCTGAAGGGCGGGGCTCCTCCTGAGAGGCCCGAAGAATCCAGAAACATCCATCGTTCTAGTTACTTGAAAATGTACGACTCTTTCCTGTTATAAATCTCATTTCAATTTTGTGCCTGCGATGAACGCCTAACTGTGTGGTATGTGGACCAGCAGACTTCCACGTTCAAACCCTGGCAGTGAAAAACCGTTCCTTCCAGCGATGGAAAAAATCTTGTTCATAAAATTATATTGTTGTAGATCCTTCTATTTCTTCTGTTTCTTACACGTCTTTCATGAATTATACACACCAACCAGGGCACTGGAGAAAAAAAATGATAGCGTATGTAAACAACCACAAAAAAAGTTGACGGGGAAAAAAATCTCTTAGGAATTGGATAACAGGGTTAAAAAGGACAAAGCTCCCGCCAGGAGATAAGTAAGCCATAAGGATGTAACCTGCAGGGCGGGGAGCACAGGTCACGATGCTGTGTTGCGAATTTGAACGTCGCTAAGACAGTAGACCCTGGAAGTTCTCATCACGCGCAAAGAGCAATCCCGTAACTGGGTGTGGTGATGGGTGGGAACAGACCGGCTGGGGTCATCATTCCACAGTGCAAGCAAATGTCAAACCATTTCGTTGTCCACCCAAACCTAATATAATATCACTCGTTAATTATCTCAATAGAAAAGAATGGCCTAGCGAGTGACTCTTTAAATGTTCTGCTTCCTTCCCTTTTCACTTCTTTCTTGTGTCACGTGGCTTAAATAACATGCCGAAGTGCTTTCAGTTTTCCCAAATTAAAATATAGCGTGTGACTTCTTTTTTCTCAGGTATCAAAACTTTAAAAACTCAAAGCAGGGGACGTGAACAAGGAGGCAGCCCTGTCCCCACTCAGGACTACAAAACAAGCACAAGGAATGAAGCACGGCAGTCTCAGGAATCCGGAAACAGAAACAATTCATTGAAGTGTAATTCTACTCACTCCACCAGCCCGCCTTCCCCTACCCCACCCTCCCTACCCCACCGCCCTCAGGCCTGGGGGAGGGGGGAGCGAGCAGGGCAAAGTGAGGGGCAGTCCAGGGGCAGAGCCGGCGGCTCGGGTGCAGGAGTTAGTGTCGCCCCAGGCAGCCGGGCCGCTGGGGTGTGACGGGGCGCGGGTGGCCACTGGTGATGGATGGCTGGGACGCATTAGCGGCCTGGGGACGGGCAGACCCCGGAATGTGTCTAGGACAGCGATTTTCAACCCTTTTCATCTCAGGGCTCATGTAAGCTAATTACCAAAACTCTGTGGCACACCAAAACAATTTTTTTTGTGCCCAACTGACCGAAAAACAGGTATAATTTTGATTCATGCACACAGGGACACAACACGGACGGCTAGTGTGGTTGGCTGTTGTCGTGTTTTTATTTGGCAATCTAAGGGGAAAAGGTCAGTGCCCCTCACTACATAGGCAGGCGCGGCGTGTTTTAGAATCCTCGCGGCGCAGCGGCTGGCAACCCCTGGTCTAGAAGAAGGCAGTGAAAAGCGCCTGGCCTTCTCACGTGTTATTTGCGCCACGCCTCTGCGCGCCCAGGTAGGTGTTGTGGTCACCTTTCTCTTGAGTCTTTTGGCCAAGACATGGCTCTACGTGTGCGTTCCTGTGTGCGTGCGAAGGTGCGTTTCAGAGTCTGGGCTGTGGGAGCAGCGGGGCTGGCTGGGGTCCGCTTTAGCTCTCGTCAGATGAACTTCTGCAGACCGCTTGGTCCTCCGACCCAGCTTTCCCACGGGCGCAGTGACGGCAGACCGCAGTTTCCCGTTTCACTGAAGAGTCACCGTAATTACCGTAAGGTTATTGTTCCCTGAATGAAAAATGCCAATTGGTTGCGATGGATACACTTAGGAAATTAGATTTGAGGTTGCACAGGAATATCCCCAGGCAACATAGCTAAAGTGCGAAACTTGTGTTCATCATAACTAAACACGCTGGATGTTTTGATCCACATGTGAAATGTAAACTCATATCTTGTAACCCGTGGCTCACACTTGAGAACACTAGTTACCGCACTTTTAAAAATACTTTCAACACACTTTTGAGTCTTCGTCACCAATGTTTTGTCTCTGCACAGAGTGCCCTTTCTCCCGATGACATGTTTCCAGGGGAGATTAGAACTCATTTTATGATGATGCTGTTTGGTTTCCAATTGCTTGAAAATCTCCACCATTGTTTGGCCACGTTAAGAATTCCCGATAACCTGGCATTCTGGCCAGTGTCACGGCCCTTCCCCTCCAAGGTTGCAAACGCCTCTGATACTTTTCAGCATCACTGAAGTGTTTCAGATTGAGATGGGTTATTCCAATGCCGAGCCATCACATGCCTGTAAGGGCCTAAGGAGGCACTTCTTTGTAAAGGCTTATGCTTGTTTTAAAAAAGGGTTGGGATTTTCTAAGGCTTCGCTCTTTCCAATACAACAAGGGGACAGAGCGGGGTGCGGGGGGGAGAGGAGCCTGGGCGCCGTGATGGGGCTCCAAGTGCCCCGGGAGGATCCCGGCCTTGGGCAGCAGCAACCACCCCGCCCCCTGCCCCCGCCAGCTGACCCACCGGAGCGGGTCCTTCATGTGCCCGTGTACAGCCTGCTTCTGAAACTACGGTCAAGTTCACAGGGTCCCCAGTGGAAGAAATTATTTTAATGAGATGCTTGTTACAACCTGCTTTGCTCTGTTTATTATTTTGATTTTAGCACACTCTCTTTGCTCTGGGAAAACATTCCTTTGGGACAATGAGAAGTGGCTCAAAAGGTGACTGGGCCAGGTCCCGCCTCCCTCCTGTGAAAACACGTCCAGACACAGAGATTGTCACGGAGAGGAACGGGTTCGAGACCCAACCCCCCCTCCCCGCATTGCTAGAGCCCCTACACCGCGCGTCGCTCATCACGGCTCCGTCGGTTCCTGGGAATGGTTTAAAGCTTGAGTGGAGGAACATTTATTAAACCACAAAAGTTGGTTTTTAGTCAAACAAACAAAAAGTTGGAAAATCTTTTGGAAAAGTTTTTTTTTCTCTATTTTAACAGAAGACCCATGATTGGAACACAGAAACTCCTTCGCGCCGGTCTCAGCAGTCACGTGGCTGTGATATAAAACGCTCATACATTTGTCAGCCCGGTTTCTGAAGGTTCTGTTCACTGTCAAACTGTGCATTGCATTTTCCCAATATTGTCACACCAATTTAAAAAAGTTATTTCTCTCCAAGTTTCCTGCAAATGCAGAGTCTGAACCGGGGGTGTGGGGAATAGTGGTGGGGGTTTCGTCACGTATGAATCAGTCCGCACACCCAAGTCTCAGGCACCAGTGTTTCTTCTCAGCACTTTAGTTTATTAAAATAGGCTCCACGTAAAATTCTTCCATTTACAAGGTAAAGATTTTCTTTTCTTTTTCAGGGCTGTGCTAATTATATTACAAAGAGATTTGGGGTTGGTTGTAAGTTTGGCTGGGCAACCTGTGAACCCCGACAGAACAGGCAGCAGCAAATATGTTAAGGAGTTAGCGACTCTCTGGGCGCCCCAGGAACCCGGCGAGACAGGACCCTGAGCCAGACTCACCCCAGTGTTTACCTTGTTCTCTGCAGGCCTTACCCTCCCATGCCCCGCCCAGGCCACACACACACACACACACACACACACACACATCCACCGCCCATCAGCTCCGGCCCCCTGAACCTGCTGCCCTCCTCCAGGTTCACAGTGTCTTCTCCCTGGTCTCTTCTAGAGAAAGCCCCCATCTCCAGCGCAGGCAAGGGGCATATGCCTGCTCAGTGCCCCAAGCCCCTGCAGGCACCAGAAGGACAGGGGAGGCTGGAGTGTGGAGGGGGCGCAGCTGCCAGACACTCAGGGAGCACCAAGGTCAAACAAAATGCCACCTCCTAGTGGCTCCAAAGATAAACTTCTGGTAAATACAAACTGGGGAGGAGGGGCTTAAATTTACATGGGGGGGTGGGGGGGCGGGCGCCGCCCAGCTGTGTTGCAGGGGCCAGCTCTGTCCAAATGAAGGGCTGGAGAGGAGAGAGGGATGCCAGGGTGGCCTCGGGCCACCTCCCCTGAGCATGTGTGAGTGCAGGAGGGGCTGGGGGTGGGGCAAACGGGAGCGTCCCGGGACTCTGGGGAGCTGGCACTGCACAGGGTCAGTGAAACCAGGGCTGAGTGACAGCTCATGGAAAGGGGCCGGGATCCCCAGGGTTCGCTGCCCGCCTGGCTGCCCTTCTCCCTTCCCCATGGGCAGTTCCAGCTATTGGAAAGTCCCTCTGAAACGTGGCCCAGGTCCACCAGTTCCAGATCTCCCTCACTGCACATCCCAGGCCAGTGGGGAGGGAAGAAGACCCTGAGCCACTGGGTGGCCAAGCCAGACTGGAGGAGGGAATCTCTGCAGACGGGGTCCTGGCAGGCCTCCCACCAGCATGAAGAAGAAGGCTCTTTGAGATCCCCCAGCTCCCCTTAAAAAGCGGGGGCTGAGAGCCAGCTCTGGTCCCTTTAAGGCGGACCCCCGCCCTCACCCTGGGAGAGCATGGATCTCAGGCCTGAGAACTGAGAAGCCGGAGGAGGAGCAGAGAAAGCCCACTTGCCCCACCGACAGGTCTCCTGGCCTCAGTCCCCACTGGGGCTCTGTGGGTGATGGTCCGCCCAGGCCCTGACCTGTCAGCACGCAGGGCCTTCGTTGGGGGAGGACAGGCGCTTCCTTCAGCTCAGAGCCTCTGGAGCCGGCACTGGGGATGATCCGCCCGCTCACTTCAAACTTCGGTGCCTTCCCGACTGTAGATGAAGTGACCCACACGGAAGCCGGTAGCCGCAGTCTGATGACCAGTGGGGAAGCCAGGCGAAGAGTCAGGGGATCGGTGGCCATTAGCAGCCACCGTTGCTGGTCTCCCAAAGGAAAAGTCTCCTGCCAGCCCCCCAGGGAAGGAGCCGAGGCCGCCAGCCAGGGCGCCCATGGCTGAGGCAAAACTGGAGAAGCAAGAGGCAGCCTCGGGCGCAGGCGGGGATGGCGAGGCCTGCAGGTCTGGGGACCCCGCGCCCAGGGCATCCAGCTCAGGCGCCGGGGCTCCACTGGGGCTCCGGGCTCCTGAGAGTGCGGCGCTGCTCGCCTCCCCTCTCCTCTTCCTCTTCCTTCGGAAGTTCCCGTTGTCGAACATCTTCTCGCAGTTGGGGTCCAGGGTCCAGTAATTGCCTTTGCCTGCAGAGGAAGGGAAAGCCCAGCTCAGACGATGAGCGGTTTGAGGGGCCATGATGGGAATGTGCAACATGGGGGTAAATTTTAGAAAGATACCCCAAGGTCCCACCTTGAGCCCTCTCCCTCCCCCTCCCCAAACCTTGGGGTGGCGCTTGTACTGGAATGAAGGGGCCTCCATGGGCAGCCAGGCCGGAAAGAGTTTGGTCTCGCATCCCAAAGTGGCACCTTCTTTGTCCTGCCAGTCCTTGGGGGAAGGCACTGCCTGTCCCCTTTTACAGAGAGGACCCTGAGGCCCAGCGAAGTAACTCCGAAGGTCTCCCAGCTGGCTGGGTCATGACTGTGTGCAGACTTTGAGAGAAGCATGGAGGACCGGACCTAAAGTCAAGGCCTGCAGGGCTCCATTGCCTTCTGCGAGCCCTGCGCCGCCGAGAGCGTCTCCCCCTCCCGGCCCTGCCCCTCCTTGCCTCAGTGACCCCAGCTGTACTAAGCGAGGGCTGGGCAGGCCAAGGCCGTCCCTATCCCTCCAGGGCCAGCAGCCTGGCTGTGGAAACCCGCGGAGTCGGATTGGGGACCACCGCCCCCTCCCCATTACCTGGGTCGTTCTCATCGCGGGGCACCTTCTTGAAGCAGTCGTTGAGCGACAGGTTGTGGCGGATGGAGTTCTGCCAGCCCGCCTTGCTGCGCTTGTAGAAGGGGAAGTTGCCGGCCACGTACTGGTAGATCTGGCTGAGCGTCAGCTTCCGCAGCGGCGCGCTCTGGATGGCCATGGCGATGAGCGCCGAGTATGAGTAGGGAGGACGCACGAGCCTCAGCAGCTCCTGCTGCCCTGAGAGGCTCAGCCAGGCCAGGTCTGCGCCTGCCAGGCCGCCCGTGGTGCCCAGGAGTGGGCCCGGGGCCGCGTAGCCCGGGGGCGCATAGGGGGACGAAGGCCCAGGGCCCGGTGCGAAGGGCACGGGGCTGAGTCCCGGCGCATTCAACCACAGGCGCGGGCCGCCCGTCGCGTCCAGGTCACTGCGCCCATAGCCCGTGGGGAGCGAGGCTGCCCGGGCCTGGCTGTGTGGGGCCGGGCAGACGCCGGAGCCGTCACAGTACGTGGCCATGTCCAGCCGCTCCGGAGCCTGGCTGGGCGGCTCTGCCCCGAAGCTCATGGGCGCTCCATCCACTGCGGCCTCCCACAGCTCTCAATGTGGCCCGCGGGGCCCGGCCTGCTGCCCTTTAAAAGCCGTCGGGGTCGAGCCCCAGGTGAGGGTCCGTGTGGAGCCTCCTCCCATGCCGACGTTGCAAGAGTGACGTCTCTGTCCCCGCCCCGGGGTCAGCTTTCACCCCGCCCTAGTCCTGTTGTGCTTCTGGTGCCCCAGTATCTCCCCAACCCTGGGACTCCTGTGCCAGGAGCCACCTTGTTCTCTATGTTTGCCGCGGGCACCCTGGGTCCCCAGGGGTCCCACCAATCCTGGCCTCTTCACACCCGCAGCCCCGGTTGTCCCAGGCCCTCGGGCAGGCACCACATCTCCTGAAATCCAATGTGCTGCCCATTGCTCTCCCACGGAGGACCCTGCCCCTGAGGAATCGCCTAGGAGGGCCATGGTGCTGGGCAAGGAGTCGCGGTGATACCCACATGTCGGGTTAGGGCCACCAGGAGGAGCGGCGCTGAGGAAGGGAGAAGGACCAGAGGGCCCAGGCCGAGCTTGGGTGGGCGCGGAGAGGGCACTGGAGTCAAATGGAGTCCGACCACGGTAAACGCGGGAGGGCGAACCACACCCTGTAAGGGTCGAGGTGCTGGAAGCTTCCAGACAAACCTTTGCTGCTCTGACGCCCAGGGAGCCAGGGGCCTGCTGCGCGCGTCTGCTTGGTGGCCTTGTGCGGGGGCACAAGGGGTGACAACGGCCTCTGCTGCTTCTCACACAAAGAACGGCTCTGCAGTGCGCGCCCGACAACACCCACCGCGCCCGGGGCCACCGGCTCCCCCAGCTCTCCTCTGGCACTCCGAACCCTGGCTCGCCACGTTGCCGGGCTCCCCCGCTTCCCTGCTGCGGGCTCTGGGCAGACAGCCTGGGCCAGGCTGATACCCTGCGGGGCCGGGTGCCCCGGAGGAGCGCAGGACTCCCGGCTCTGAGATCGGATCCCCTTTCCTGGTGCGGAACGGGGAACCTTCTTGAGGGACGATCAAGGTTCAGGGATGAGAAGGTCCTCATCACCATGTTAGCACCTACCTTGTTGAAATTAGTCTCACCCGGGGGCCTCCTGAATATTTCCTGGTGCTGTGGATCCTCAGAATACATTTCAAGTCCCTTAAAAAAACCCAAAAGGTCCAATTCCCCGCTGCCCCCCACTTTTGGTGTTGGGGAGGAGGCGGGGGCCAGCAGGTTGGGGCTAAGGATGGGGTGGAATGCGAGACCCGGGCTCTGGAACCAAGGAGCTGCGGACCCAGCACTGGCAGCCTTAGGCCTCTCTGAAGGTAACATCCAACGTTCCGTAAAACAACCAGTTTGTGGAACAGTTTACCACGAGGCAGAAGGGAGAGTCCCTCTATTGCCACAGTGGCCTCTCCCTGTGGGAGTGACAGCTGTTTCAGAAGTGGCGGCCTCCTGTAGGGTAGGAACCAGGGAGGCCGGTCCCTGAAGGAAAGGCCCTGCTGGCTCCTGGGGGTGGGCCCTTCAGCGGCTATCCGCACCCCCCACCCCCGCCTCCCCAAAGATTTCTAACTGTAGTCAAAGGGGTACAGCTGTGGGACTCCAGGGCCTTCCAGAAGCCAGCTCCCCTGAGAGGACACTGCAGGGACAGTGGGGCGGGGCAGTGGCCGGGGAAGGGGGATGGGACTGCTCAAGATGAGAAGCACTTCCTGTGTTTTCCTTCTCCGTTTCCCTCCCTCCACCCTCCCTTTTCCTTCCTTCCTTCCTTTTCCTTTTTCTGGGTGTCCTCTCTGTGTTTTCTATCAAAAGCCGTGGCCAGAGCCACCTGCCTCCCCGTGTAGTGCTATCCACTCTGTCCTCACAGTTGGGAACACGTGGTGTCCCTGTGGAGAGGACGAGACTCGGGGTAACTGCATCTCGGACAGAGTGCCTTTCACTGGCAGGCATGGTCGCAAGCTCGACTCCAAGGTGTTCGCGTGTTACGCGGCACGCGGGGCGTGAGTGGGTGTCCGTACACACTCCTCCCCTCTGCAGGAGTGGTACTCAGTGTGCGGGGAGTCCAGCAGGCCCCATGCCTGACGTTTTGAAGTGACCGCTGTGAGCGGGCAGCCCTCCAGAAACACGCTGTACGGACGGACCGGACCGTTACAGCTGCCACACAGCTCTGCCTTGACTGGAAAGACCGGGGTAAGGGAGAGAGGGCGTGGAGACAGCAGGCGGAACCCACAAGGGCCCCCTTCCCTTCCTGGGCTGCGAGGCCACAGCCGGAGAACCTGCTGCCCTGCGCGGGCCCTCGTAGTCCTGCGCTTGGATGGAGAAGACTCTCTCCCAGGTAGAGGCACAGCGATCTGGGAGAGAGGACTAACTTCATCTACCGTGAACTGCATGACTGTGGTAATAAAACCGGAGACACTGAATTTTAAACAACAGCTCAGGCCATCTCGCAATGTAAAGGAATGAAAGATGACAGGCCTTTCCAAATCCCCTGCCATTTTAATGGCCCTTCTTGCTGTTGATACGGTGATGCGGGTGTGGTTCAGAACCTCTAAGAAAATCAGATGACCCTTCCTGCACTGGCCCTTAATCCTACTTTCTAGAAATCATCACAATTTGTGCTGTACAGGGATGTCCATATTTTAACCACAGGGCCCGAGGTCCATCTTCCGTCCACACTGCGATAGTGTCCTCATCTCTCCGCAGACTGGACTAGGAAGCATGCGCCCGTGGGCAGAGGACGGTCACGTGGGGAGACCGTTTAAACAGGTAGTCAGTCTCGGATGGATCTCGGACAGGAATTTTTCCAAGAGGAAAAAAAATAACCCTCGGGGAAGACACGACAAGGCAGAGTACCCAGCTTCCCCGGCCCTGGGCCTGCCCAGGCTTTCTGCGGGGTTTCCCTACACAGCACAGGCCCTGGTCTGTTCTTCAAACCCGTTCCCCTCTCCTTTATTCTCGAAAGTGGCCCCTCCGCCTCCACTGGGGCTAGGTCTCCCCACCTGCCTCCACCAACTCCCAAGCCCGCCTGCAGCTGCACCCACACCCGTCTTCCTTCCTGCTGGTCCCTGTGGGAGGGGTGTCCCGTCTTCCTTAAGCCCGTCTGACTTCTGCACAGCAGAGCTGCCGCCGGAGGGACATCACTTAGGGGCAGTGTCTGGCACTCCCCAAACAGGAGGCGCTGTGCTCCTAGGTTCTCATCCCCACACTTTCCTCAGCCCCCACCCCCACCCCTGCCGTGGTGCCGGTCCTCCCCTCCCCCACTCCGCCCCATGGGCATTTCCAGGTCTGGGTTCTCTCCATCTTGACGAACTTCTCTTCCGATGTCGCCCCATCTCTGCTTCTCCTGGGCAGCCCAGCTTGTAGAAAGGGGGGTGCCTCTGTCGGCTGTTTCTCTGTCTCCCTCCCTCCCCCCCGCAGAACACAGTCCTCACTCAGCCCAGACAGATCCCCCCTTGGAACTGCTCTGGCACAGCGTCCCATGACCTCTGTCACTCTAAATCCAGTGGTCTCTCTGCTCCTCATTTCGCTTGACTCTTAGCAGCTCCTGACACCTTCCAGAACAAGCCCTGTTCTCTACTTGCTTTGTGACTCTGTTCACTTCCCGGAGTCTGGACTGGCCTACTTCCTCTCGGGGCCCTGCTCCTGGTCTTCCCGCTGCTGTGGCTTTAAGGACCAGCCAGTGACTCAGGGCTCCTTGGCCTCAGCACTGCGGACACGTTGGGCTGGATAACTCTTTGCCATCCAGTTGAGAATTCCTGCATTAACTTTTAGTTTTTATCATCCATTTGTAGGTCTCCCCCTCCAACCCACATCCCCCAAACTGAATTCATTACCATTCGCACAGGAGCAGTGGAAGGAGTCTCTGGGGGCTGAGAGTCCCTCGGTGGACAGACAGCGAGGAAGCAGGAACTTCAGTCCTACACCCACAGGAACCAAGTTTTGTCCATGACCTTGGGAGAGGCCATGCAGCGGCCAACATGCAGCGACCGACACCTTGACTCCAGGCTCAGCAGGAACTCATCCGTGCCATGATGCTTGGACATAATAAAGAACTCAGTTTCCCGGCAAGGTTTCCCCAGGTAAAAATTGTTACTGGTTTTATTTTCTATAACGGTCAATTATTCGACTGGATCAGTCACTCTACTGGAACTTGCAAAGTGGGAATTTTCTAGTTCTGCCGTTCCTTTAATATTCATAAACTGTCATTTTTCAACAACAACAACAACAGAGCTATCTGTCATCCACTGGACTTAGTTTTCCTAAACTATAATTCCTCTTCAACAGAAGAAAAATATACATGATTCTCCCCCTTATATTAATTGAATTTTGAGAGAAAGGCATGGCTGAATGTCATCTTCATGGGGAACAGTATCTATGTTTTGTTTTGTTGGATTTCTCTTCTTCTGAGTATCATATGGACTGAGGAAGTTTTACATATTTAATGTTTTTAATAAATTACAATTATTTTGTGATGCTTATATCGTCCAAAACTGGGGCATTGGGAGACCCTGGAGCTGGTGGCTCTGGCCTTTCGACCTGGTGCTGCCCATCTGGGGACGTCCCCTTGATTCCTGACCCAGCTGTGCCTGGCCGTGCTTGCTGCTCCCGACCCAGATCTCGAACCGCTTTTTCTCCAGCAGGCCCTGTTCCTTTTGAGAAGGGAGGGTATCAAGAAAGCAAAATGGAACCCTGGCTGGTGTGGCTCAGTGGATTGAGCACCGGCCTGCAGACCAAAAGGTTGCCAGTTCGATTCCCAGTTGGGGCACATGCCTGGGTTGCAGGCCCAGTCCCCAATAAGGGGGACGTGAGAGGCAACCACACAGTGGTGTTTCTCTCCCTCTCTGTCTCCTTCCCTTCCTCTCTCTAAAAAAAAAAAAAAAAGGAAAGCTAAACGGAGAGAGGAGGATGTTTTCCTGGGGGAGGGGTAACACAGCTTCTAGACCTTTCAATTTAAAAACTGGGCAAGGTTTTTAAATTACGAATTAATGTACTTCTTAGTTACACTTATTTTTTTAAAAGATTTTATTTATTTATTTTTAGAGAGTCTAAGGGAGGGAGACAGAGGGGGAGAGAAACAGCAATGTATGGTTGCCTCTCACGTGGCCCCCACTGGGGACCTGGCCCGCAACCCAGGAATGTGCCCTGACTGGGAATCGAACCTGCGACCCTTTGGTTCACAGCCCGTGCTCAATCCACTGAGCTATGCCAGTCAGGGCTTCTTTGCTACATTTCACATACAGTTTCTCTTTTCTTCTTTTAAACTTTTACTCTGCACTCATATCCCCTTTCCCCTACGTTTGAAATCCGATTCCTCACACCATCATCACAATTACTTCTTGCTCTGTACCTCACTGTGCACCTTGCTGCCTTCAAATAACCACACCAGTGCCCTTAGGAACAGAACGCTGCTCAGTGAGAAGTTAAGACTTCTCTGCTGTTATTTTACCCTTAAAACAGATCCCACGAATAAAGGAGAGTCAAAGGAATATGTTATAAAGTCACTTGAAATAGTTTCCTCTGTGTGGGCTGTTGCTGTTTGGGCAGTTAGCTTCATTCCCTTTCACTCCATGGACATTTAAAACCTCAGATTTGCGGCCCTGGCCGGGTGGGGAGCATTGTCCCGATACGCCAGGGTTGTGGGTTTGATCCCCAGTCAGGGCACATACAGGAATCAACGAATGCGTGCATAAATACGTGGAACACCAAATCGATGTCCTTCTCTCTCTCTGTCTCTCCCTCCCCCTCTCTCTCTAAAAACAATACATTAAAAACATTTTAAGCCTTACATTCGCTCAGCACGAAGAAGCTGGAAAACACACTTGGTAATTTAACTGTCCAGCGTTTCTTCTCCGTGGTGTAGACATTTCATGGCCGGGTGTGACGGAGTTTGTCTAGGGCTCCTTGAATGTTAAGTGCAACCACTGGGGCCCCCCGAGGACGTGCGAAGTGTTGGGGCGACATTTGTCTCCTTGTACCAGAGGCAGACGCCATCAGAGGCTGAGTGGGACTGCGGGAAGGGCAGGAGCTGGCTTTGCCATGCGAACCCGCCAGGGATGGGTGGGCTCAGGTTGGAATCTGGTCCTGCTGCTGCCGACTGCGCTGCCCGGGGTGAGTTACCTTGACCCTCAGCTTCCTCATCGCTAAGGAAGTAACAGCGGCCCCTCCCCACTGCGGGTAAGTGGCACACTGCCTGTAAAGCGCTCTGCGCACGTCCTGATGCGATGCAGCTACTGTTACCTGGGTCAGGACTAAAGTAAATTTTCTCTCCTTACTGGTCTGTTTTTAGTTTTCAAAAGGAGTTTTACTGGAGCAAATAAACAGGAAACTCCAGCAACCTGGGTGCAGGGCAGTGGCGGGGAGGGAGGGAGATGGGGCATCCTCTGTTTAGGATCAGCTATGGGTTTGTGTATTGATCTTTCCTCTCGCCAATTCCTGTCCTTATCATGTGACTGTGATGCCATCTAGTGGCCAGTTGTCATTCATTCCCTCCAGGGTCCCATTGGATAAGAAAAACTCCCGTGTTTATGGTACTGGATGGGCAGGTTAAGTTCCACTTCTTCCCTGTTGAGGGAATGAAATAGATGAGAGGAAAGAGCTATTTAGAATCCATACCCATCAATAAAGATATTTTTTAATAAAAACCTTTAAGAGATATAACCTTTCCTTTACAAGTGAAACACTTGTGAGAGGGTGTGCTTGTTTTATTACAAAGTGTTTGAAAATATTCTTATATTTGTTTAAAAAATTCTAATGTCAATTTTTCTGGTAATTCTATTGAGCACGTTTAGCGCAGTGCTAGCAGATAACAGGACTCTATCCTAAGCGTCCACGTTCCGTTTCAGAGACAGACCCGTGACAGTTCTGCGCCGTGGCCACCGCCGTGGCTGAAAAGGGAAGAACAGCGTCTCTGGAATGCGTGTGGAGTGTCACTGACTGCGGGGCCCAGCCTAGCCTGTTCAGTGTGGGACCAAGGGAACCCCAGGGCTTCTGGTCGGCGTCCCGTCCGGGTCTGGGTCTGGGTTGGTCCTCAACCGTGTGACCTTGGGCATGAACGCCCCCATTGTATGAGAAGGTCCCTCACTTTCCATCTCGCGGCACCCTTTAATCCGTAAAAAATCGAGAACTTTGGGAAAGTGAGACCTAGTCTTTGCAACCCTGACCCCACCCCACCCCCGATGCCTGAGCGTCAGAGTTGTGCTCATGATGGAAGGCGCCTGCTGTGGGAACAGACCCCGGTGGGGATGGGGGCTCGTGCGGGGGGCCCCTCTGCTCCTCCTGCTCTGTCCAGAGGCTGCTGCAATTCTGGCTGCATCTTGTAATAATGAGCCATCACGCAGTCATTTTCTTTTCAATTTCCTATCATTTTATTTCCAAAACTTAATCAATGTCCCAATTCCTGACCCCTTTGGTGCAGTACTGAATTGGGCAAGGACCCGCGGGAGGGCCGGAGGGCCTGGATGCCATTTCTCCTGTGTCACCTCTTGCTCTGTGCAGGTGCCACAAAGAGGAGGTGGCTGCCCCTGCAGGAGCCAGGCAGCCGAGTGGTCTCCCAGACCCTGCTGCTGCTCAGACCGCCGCCAGCTGCCCCTGTCCTCACGCAGAGCCGGAGCCAAGGAAGCTTGTGCCAGAGTTGGAAGGACAGGAGTGTCCATATCCTGCCTAAGTGGCAGGACATTAGCGTCAATGAGCATGGACACCAGGGTCAGGCAGCCTGGCTATCAATCCATTTCCTGCTCTGTGCAACATAATGGGTAACATCTGTGCAATAACAGTATCTGGTTCATCGTGTCCCTGGAGGGCAAATGAAGTCATGTGGGCGAGCACCTGCTTAGTGCCCAATACGCTGCTGCGGACAAGAGTAACTATCACGTGTATCAAATTCATGCCAATAATATAGTAACTGCATTTTCCGTTTTATCCTGCATTGTTTTCTGTTCTTATATATTATGTAAATATTATATAACATATAATAAACCTATTGTTCATCATATTCCATATTATTTAGTAATAGAATAAAACAGTGAATGGGCCCTGGCTGGTGTAGCTCAGTGGATTGAGCATGAGCTGGGAACCGGAGGGTCCCGGTTCGATTCCCAGTCAGGGCACATACCTGGGTTGCGGGTCAGGTCCCCAGTGAGGGCCATGTGAGAGGCAACCATACATTGCTGTTTCTCTCCCTCTCTGTCTCCCTCCCTTCCCCTCTCTCTAAAAATAAATAAAATCTTAAAAAAAATTTTTTTCTAAAAAAAAAAAACAGTGAATGGATCTATGTAAAGTTTTATTTATTTGTTTATGTATTTAATTGGTTTTCTGGGATGTGGGTCTATGTTAAATTTTATTTATTTGTTGCCGTGTTTGGTTGATTTCTGGGATACCTGGCTGGAGGAAATGAGGTCCCTATTTCCACATTACGATGCCTCTAATTTGGTTCTTAGCTGCTCTCATTTCCACGTGTTGGTGAAATCCATCTGGTTCCCCTTCTCCCGTTGCCCTTCCCAGAACAGGAGCATTTATCAGGGTTTACCCTCCTGGAGTTTGCTTGCTCAGGGTATTTTCTTTAAACCTTTGGATTTCTGCAGCCTTGTCCATTTTGTGTGGAAACTGTGGAGATGGATTCTGGAATGGACTGGTACTGCCACCTCACACCCTCTGACCTCCAGGGCCTCCCCTGAAGGTCCCTGGTGCCCTCAGCAGCTCGAGTGTTACCTGTGACGGTCCAGAACTGAAGTCCAAGGCACTGTGACCCTGCCCTGAGCCCGCTGCCGTGCCCACCTGGCACTTCCTCCCGGCCAGGGCCTGAGCGCTTGCTCTGTCTGCGGAGCCAGTGGGAGAGAAGCCGTTTTCCTAAGCATTTTAGAAACATCCCGTGTTTTTTGTTACCTTCAGAGAGCTACTGACAGACCAGCAGCTCTGCAGACAGGAAACCAAACACCCAACATCTGTCTGGCTTGCTTGCACATCTGTAGAGAATTGCATTAAGAAAACAAAACCAATCTAATGACAAGATAATTAGCCGTGTGTCTCTCTAGGTGCAGTGGAGTGGGGCATCGGATGCCAAATCCCCTCTTACTTCTTTAAAGATCGTCACTATAATCGTTTGGAAGGTATCTTCTACATCCTGTGTTGTCTCTGTGTCCTTCGAGCTCATTTATATATTTTTTGTTTTCATCATTTCAATCTTTATCTTTCATACTGGAGCTTGTCCCTGAAGGTCTAGCGATCCGTGGCTGACCGTCCAGAGGAGTGAGGCGATAAAGAAATTGGTAGCTGTGTGTGCACGTGTGCGTGTGCCCAGAAATCAGGGCACCTTTTGAGATGACCCCCTGAATGTCAACTCAGAAGAAAATGTGGAGGCAGATTCCCTACGGGGCGGCCCAGTCTTTTGCCTGGGTGGGCAGCCTGCTTGTGGAGCCGACGGGGGCGGGGGTGGAAGTAGACTCCTATCTCCCCATTCTTGTGTAGATGTTCACTCAATCCCCCAGACTTGAGGAACACATTTTACACCCATCTTCCTCTGCGTGCTCTTGAGTCTGAGGCCCTTTGGTTTATCTGCTCCAGAAATCAAACATTCTTTCCTTATGGGTATGGGGTGCTCAGAAACCCTGGATGGGACTGGGGTTTAGCTGCTCTCTTACTTGGACTTTCAAACCCTCCCTTCATCTCTAGTTCCCGACTTCATCCTCAGTGACTGGTACTGTCAATTTTTAAGCTGTATTAGCTTGCTCCCAACATGTTGAATCTAAAGTTTTCTTAGGATCAGCAAAGTTTACTAATTACCATCAAATGAAAAGACCTTTAAGCAATGGTGGGCCCTATTCTCAGCATGTCCTGCATGCCTACCCTTGCTAACCCCCAACCCTCCAGACCCAGCTCATCTGAGCTTCAAAACCCGTGAGAAGTTGCAGTGTTTACCTGCAACCGCTGTATCCAGAGCGGCCCCTAGGAGGTCCTAGATCAGGTCCTCCCCGTGTTAACACGCAGAGATGGTTTTGCCATATGAAGAAACAGGAGCACAATTTCACGTGGGAACCAAAACGTGGATGGGATCGAAGGTCTGCAGCCTTCTGTGAGAAGGGAGTGTGATGCCCAGACCCTGGAGTGTCGCCGAGGAGGAAATGAGTAGAAAAAGAATGCTTCTCAGGCTTCAGAGAGGGATTCCAGGTCTGATCCCTGCCCCTGCCCCCACCCCACTGTGGGGCACAGCAGGGGCGCAGGTGACAGAGCACCCCTTTTCAAGGAAGCAGCTGACGCCACCTCTCCAGCACTTAACTGCCCAGTTGGATACTTTGAGACAGTCATTAAGGCATCTGTCCCTCCTGGGGATCCCAGCATCAAAGGCGAGCCAGCCCCAGGTAACTTGATCCCAAAGACACCTTAATTGATGATACAAGAGCCCGGAGAATGGGGGACTCAAACCCTGAGGGACACGGTGGAGTTGCTCGCGTGAAGAACCACTCTCTGCTGGAGAGCTGGCATCCCAGACGGCCCGGGTCCTCTTTGCAACAATTAATCACTCAAGGTGGACCAGTAATCAAGACATCAAGTCAAAACAAGATGGATGCAAAAGTTCTTCCAAGGAGTTCCCTGGGTCCAGAATCTGCCTCGGTGGTGGAGCACGGTTTTATTTTCCACCCACCTTCCTTTCAGAGCACGGCCGATCAAATTACTAATTACAAAGGACAGTTCCAGCTGGGAAAGTGTGAGGCCACCCGCCTGGGGGCGCGGCATTAACTTCCTGCCTGTCCTGAACCTCCCAGACACCTCCCACCTCTGAAGGGAGGACAGACCACCTTTAGTCATTAAGTGTCAGTGCTAATAAAAGAGAGGGTCCCGGGCTTGGCCTCTGCTTAAGCAAGGTGGATGGGCCCGCCTCCACTCTTTGCAAAACCCCGCTTTCTGAGGAAAGCGGCCAGCCTCGTGGTGGGTCCTGCAAGGAAACCGACACAGAGCTAGCGGACAGACAGACTCCTTCCGGCTCTGATGTTATCGGAGGCAGAGCTGGAAAGCACACAGGTCCCCGGGCTCAGTGTGGCAGCTCTGAAGCTCTGGGCAGTGACCTGTCCCCTCACGAGCGGCGCCGGCTCTTTCTGTCCCTTACGGCTTGGCAGGAGATGTGGCAAAACAAAGTGATGTTTTTAAAAAGCTCTGTCTTTCTCTACAGAGTGTTACTTCTGCACACCGCATGTCAAAGAGGGGGCCTATAAATATTGTGCAATTTCTGTAAATACTGAGTTACTTTCTTTAAAATGGAAAAAGAGATTTTAAAGAGTGTGTCTTAGAGTAATTTTCCTGGCAAATATCTATGTGACATTACTGTGAAGAATGATGCAATCAGAATGCGTTCTTTGAGTTTAAAGGTCAGTGTTCAATTTTTTCATGGCTTAGTCACATTGGATAAAATGAGTTTATTTTTAAAATTTATTTTTCAATTATAGTTGACCTACTATATGATATTAGTTTCAGGTGTATAACACAGTGATTAGACATTCATATTAGACTTTCTGAAGTGGTCCCCCCGGTAAGTAAGTCAAGGGCTCCCTGGCCCCACACAGAGTTATTACAATGTCATTGACTATATTTCCTATGTGGTACTTTACATCCCGTGACTATGTTTAAAAAGTGTGTCTTATAGTAGTTTTCCTGGTGAATATGTACATGAAATTACTGTGAAGGATGATGGAATCAATGTATTTTATGAGTTTAAAGATAAGAATTAAATTATGATTTTTTTCATGGATTAGTCATTTAGGTAAAATGATTTTTAAAAACACCTATAATACTTCTTAGTGTAAGATATTGTTGCTATTTTTTCTTGGACTGAGTCATTGGAGGGCAATTTAAATTGAGTTGGTAAAAATTTACTCATTAAAAATTGCAGACTTCCGGTCAAGATGGCAGTGTAGGCAGATATGGCTTGCCTCTTTGCATAACCGCTTCAAAATTACAATTAAAATATAGAAAACTATCATTCAGAGACAATAGAAATCGAGTCGAACAGAAGTCTGACAACTATGGAATTAAAGAAACCACGTCCATCCAGACGGGTAGGAGGGGGGCAGATGTGGAACAGGCTGGTCCCACACCCACGTGTGGTGGATAAAAATTCAGGAGGGATATCTCAGGAGTGAGAAATCCCAGCCCCACACCAGTCCCCCAAGCCCAAGTTTCCAGTTCCAGAAAGATAGGTCCCCACAACTTCTGGCTGCAAAAACCAGCAGGGATTGAGTTGGTGGAAGAAACTTCTGGAGTCCCAAGCAGTTCCCCTTAAAGAACCCACACATGGACTCACCTACTTAGACTCATTCCCTCTGAGCTCCAGCACTGGGGTAGCAGCTTGAGAGGCACCAGTGGCACACTGGGAGGAACTGAAGTGTCTGACATCGATGTGACCAGAGGCCATTGTCCCTTTTCTAAATTCTCCCCACAGAGGCACACAGTCAGCAAGCTGGTGCAATATCGGAGTCTCCATCAACCTGGCCAACACTGTTTGACCCTCCTTGGAGATCCCCAGAGACTCTGCCCCACCCAACTTACGGGCCCACCCAAGCTGCTTTTCCATATGAATGGCTGGTCTTGGCTCAGGCTTCACAACTTCCTAAATCCTCTCAAACAAGCAACAGCTGGCCTCAGTGAGCCCCAGGCCCAGCACTAGCAGGAGCCAGCTGAGATTCATAGCTGTGCTTCACCTGGGAATCCCCAAGTCCAGTACAAGTAGCAGCCATCTCAGATTTATAGCTCAGGCAGGGTAGCCCTGGACAAAACACAGGTGGGGGCTGACCTTGGCCTGCACCATCCAGGAAGCCCCAGGGCCAGTGAACCCAGTGGACAGCTATGGACCACATCGGAGCAACATCATCCTGCCCCTGGACAGCTGATCCTCTATGAGGGAGGAGGTTGGTGGTCAGTGGTCACACTCAGTCTTGCAGCTGACTGGCCTGGGTAAATCCCTCCCATTGATCTGCAAATAGCAACCAAGTCTCAACTACAAGAGGAGGGTGTACTCAGCCCACATGAAGGGTGCACAAGTATCCAGCTTGGGTGATGGGGAGGCTGTGCCACTGGACCCTACAGGACACCTACTGCATTAGGCCACACAACCAAGACGTGGAGTCCAAGCAGCTCTACCTACTACATAGAAACACACACAGGGAGGCTGCCAAATGAGGAGACAAAGAAACACGGCCCAAATGAAAGGACAGATCAAAACTCCAGAAAAAGAACTAAATGAAATGGAGATAAGCAATCCATCAGATAGAGTTCAAAACACAGGTTATAAGGATGCTCAAGGAACTTAGTGAGGACCTCAGCAGCATAAAAATGATCCTCTCAGGAACAAAGGATACACTAATTGAAATAAAGAACAATTTACAGGGAAATAACAGTAAAGTGGATGAAGCCGAGAATCAAATCAATGATTTGGAAAATAAGGAAGAAATAGCCAACAAATTAGGACAAGAAAAAAGAATCCAAAAAGGAAGAAAACATGAGGACAATATAAACAGCCTCTGGGACACTTCAAGAGGTTTAACATTCGCCTCCTAGGGTTGACAGAAGGAGAAGAGAAAGAGCGAGACACTGGAAATCTATTTGAAAAAATAGTGAAAGAAAACTTCCCTAATTTGGTGAAGGGAGTAGACATGCAAGTCCAGGAAGCACAGAGAATCCCAAACAAGATAGATGCAAAGAGGCCCACTCCCAGACACATCATAATTAAAATGCCAATGGTTAAAGGTAAAGAGAGAATCTTACAAGCAACAAGAGAAAAGAAGTTAGTTACCCACAGGGGAGTTCCCATAAGACTGTCAGCTGATTTCTCAAAAGAAACTTTGCAGGCTAGGAGGGATTGGCAAGAAATATTCAAAGTCATGAAAAGCAGGGACCTACAACCAAGATGACTCTATCCATCCAGCAAGGCTGTCATTTAGAATCAAAGGACAGATAAAGAGCTTCCCAGACGAGAAAAAACTAAAGGAGTTCTTCATCACCAAATCATTATTACATGAAATGTTAAAGGGACTTATTTAAGAAAAAGAATAAAATCAAAACTATGAACAATAAAATGGCAAAAATACATATCTATCAACAATTGAGTCTAAAAAATAAACTAAGCAAACAAGAAGCACAGAAGCATGGATATGGAGAGCCCTTTGATGGTTGCCAGATGGGAGGGGGGAGGCGGAGAAGGGGTGAAGAGGTGAAGGGATTAAGAAGTACAAACAGGTAGTTATAGAGTAGCCATGAGGATGTACAGTACGATACAGGAAATGGAGGAGCAAAGAACACACACATGACCCATGGACATGGACAATGGTGGAGGGAATTGCCTGAGGGAGTGGGGGGTGCTGGGGGGAGGGAAGCAAAGGAGGGAAAATCAGGAAAACTGTAATAGCATACTCAATAAAATATAATTTCCAAAAAACAAGAAAAAATGTGATTTTTAAAATGTCCTGTACACTTTTGTTAAGTGGAGTGACTTTCACTGTAGAATCAGTTACGTGTTGTTAATGACTCCTTCTGAAAAAAAAAAAACAAACAAACAACTTTTTAAGAAATCAAATATCCCAAACTGTTGGTGTGCTTCATTCTCCATCACTGAAGGTTCAGAGAAAAACAGGAAGTCGCAGAATCCATATTAATGTGTACACTGGAAACAAACAGACAAATTTAATTTCAGGTCTCTCAACCCTGACAGCTCCTTTTTAATCATCTGGGTTTGAACAGATATGCAAATACAGGAATCAGAAGTAAAGAAATCACAATTTATAACTCACCTCAGTGCTGAATTGCTTGAGAGCTGCATAGATTTGTCATTCGCTCATTATCCTCTGATTCCAGAAATCCGTGGTTCTAGTAAAAATGGGTACCAGAAACCTTCTCTAACATGCGAAGCCATGTGAATGGTGTGCTTATTTGTAAATATCAAATCTGAGAAGCCACCGATGTCCCCAACACAGAAATGCCCAGACCGGCCTGTCGCGGAGGGTCACCCACCCTCTGGCCGGGAGAACGAAGGCCTGGCCAGTCAGGGAAGACGGTTGGCCTCCTCCCACGCAAGTCTTGGGTGGGCGAGATGGCCTCTCAACGCCTCCACAGCAGAGTTCTACCATGTGAGCCGCTACCATTCCTCCCATTTCCAGGTCAAAACTGGTCATACACTTTATATTAGCTGAGCAACAATACAGGGGTGGGCAAAAGTAGGTTTACAGGTGTATGAAAACACATAACGCAGGAATAAACTGTGGTTTGCACGCTCACGACTGGAAGCTACGTTTGCCGCCCTCCCCCCCACCCCCCCGTATAGTTTGACCTCAGGCCAAATGGAGGACTTAAGATGCCTTTTGGGGACTGAGAGGAGCTCAGGATTCTGCAGTCTCGGACTGTTGTTCCCCCTTATCTGTGGTTTCGTTGTCCATGGTTTCAGTTATGCACAGTCAACCGTGGTCTGAAAATATTAAATGGAAAATCCCAGAAATAAACAAGTCATCCGTTTTCAATGGTGGGCTACCTGCCTGTGAGTCACCGAGCAGCCGCCTCTAAGCCCAGGTCGCCAGGTCTGGCACTGCGGGGCTTGTGTTCAAGGCACCCTCACGGTAGTCTCACACTGCGTCACCACACCCCCACCGTCATCCCTCTGCCTCGTCACGAGAGCCGGGACCATCTCACACCACGGCGAGAAGAATGTGGGCACAGCATAGTACCACCTTCTGAGAGAGAGGCCACAGTCACGTAACCTTTACTGTGCTCTGTGCTCATGATTGTTCTATCTTAGTGGGTTACTGTTACTCTGTCACTGCGCCTAACTGACGAATTAAACCTTGTCAGAGGAATGTCTGTACAGGAGAAACACAGCATGGGCAGGGGTCAGCGCTCCCTGCAGTTTCAGGCAGCCCCTGGGGTCTTGGATCACGTCCCCCCTGGATAAGGGGGGACGGCCGTGTGATAGCAAAGTAAAATTAACCAGGCACTGAGTCAGGGGAGCCCTCTGTCTTATGTTCCAGATGGAGAGGACCCTGCATGGCCGGCTGCAGTCACAGGCATTTCCATTAGACCCCGGCCCCTCTCTGGGACTCTGAGGCCCGGGCTGTGGCGTCTCCGATGGCCGCCCCCCCGTGTGCCTGGCCAGCAAGCCACATGTGGTCCCTTCCTCTGCAAAAGTCTGTCCTAAAATTTGTCCGAGGCGACTGCAGAATTCTCATTATGCGATATGATCAACATTTAAGCAGAGATGGGAGTTAAAAAAGACAACCACGGGCCTGTCACTCCGTCGCACAGGAGAGGCCTGCTGATTGTGGGCTCGTGGGAGGCAGGCACCAAACAGGCCCCGCTGGGTCCCTAATGGTCCTGGCCATTTTCATCCGGTGGCTTCCAGGAAATGACTTCAGGCTTCATTTGACATGGTCTTCCCCCACTCTACCCACCCCACGCCTGCGGCACCCCAGGCAGGCAGGCAGAGCTGCCCACGCAGGACAGAGCTGAACAGACACGATGCCAGCTGCCGGGAGGATGCTCCGGGGGCCCATGTGCCAGAGCAGAGCGGTGGCCTCTTCCCGTTGTGACTCTGAGTAGTAGGGCAGGTGTGGGAGGGCAGGGGGGGCCCCAGGAAGCGCCCTTCCCTGCCAGGAGCACCCAGCCTCACTGAGGAGAACCCGAGAAGGGGGGTGAGCACAGGTCGATGTTCCCATGGCCCCACAGCAGGGTGCACCCATCCCTGGGTCTCACCCTGGTTTTTCTTCCTGGTTTACGAACTGCATGGGGGAAGTGTCAATGAATGTGCAGCGAAGACTTGGCTGTGGAGGGAATTCGGGGGGAGGGAGTCTTGTGTAAAGGCCCCACCCTGAGAGCACCCAGGGGGCTGACGTTGTCACCCATGGGAGACTTTCTCCCCGTGCAGCCTGTGCGATTTTGCAGGGGGTCCTGGATTTGCGCTCTTGCTGCCCGTTCGGAGTGGCCGCTGCTGGGCTCTCCCGACGCCCGCGGTCCAGCGCAGCCAGGGCAGGGGCTCATTTCCGGATGGGGTCATTTCGGCAGCCCCCTCTTTCGCCGTCAGCCCACACCTAGCTTCTCTTCTTCTTGTCCTTTCTTTCCTTGTCCCCTCTGGGCAGGGCCTGTGACATGACACGGTCCTTGTGGCCCACAGTCCAGTCCGTGACTTTGTCCTCTGTTTACTCAGCACCTAAGGCTCGGCCTCTGTGACGTTGTACTTTATGCAGGTGAGCAAGCGTCGCTGCTGCCCGAGACCTTTTGGGGACCTTGAAGTCTTTTTGTCAGGAACAGATAAACAGACACATGTGCAGACGAACAATTGCCTAAATTACTATTTATGGTGGATGCGTGGTCTACCGTTCAGAAAACAACCAAAAGCATTCTCTGCGTGCATTAGTGTTTCAGGGGTGAGGAGCCAAAACTCCAATTCCATTGTTGAGGCGAGCTGATTTAAAAAGGGAAGAAACCTGCACTCAAGCATCACCAGCCCCCGCCCCGTGCCTTCTGTGCCTTTGAGCTGTATCTCGGTGGCATTAGCATGTGGGCAACATTATGGTGAATGGTATTTTTTAAAGCTATGTGACATACCTTTCAGTGATACATAAAATGATATGTGCCATTTTAGAAGAAAGAGTAGGTAAACATCAAAATCTATGCACATCTATTTATAAACAGATACATGTCTATAAACACATCCATATTCATAGACACACATTTGCATAGACATAAATATCAATGTGCACACACAGTTTTAAGGAAAATTGTATCTATTACTTGGTATCCTGGTTCCTTGATTTCTGTGCGGGCACCAGGCATCTTCCGCCTTCCCGGAGTGGATTGGTTTCTTTATGTCCTCCTATTGGTTTATTACTTGTTATTCGCTGGTATTGAAACCTTGACTTATATTCTCTTGGGGCTGAGTTTGAATGTAAATTAAAAATAGTAAATATCCACAGTAAAACGTGGCTGTCATCCCGTTCAGATGTCGGGGATTTTATTTTTCATTGCTTGATCTCTAATTCCCTTCACCGTCACGTTTCCACTCAGCCTAACGAGCAGCGGATTTCACTTCAACATAAAACTTCTGTGACGGTTCATAAGGGACTGAGCGGCATCTCTGCGCCTCCGTCCGCCCTCTCTGCGGGGCTGCTTCCGCCTCCGAATCAACCTCGGCAAATAAAGTGCCTCTCGTGCTGGAGGAAGCTGCCTCCTGCACGCAGACGGAACTCAGTGCCGGGCGGTCATTTTAAACTGCTTTTGCTCTATTATTCTAGTTTCCAGCTCCTCTCGGTGTGGTTTATAGGTTTGTAGAGGACTGCTCGTATTCACGTACTTAGTGAGTGAATTTATAATTGTAACATTAAATTACTTCCAGTTGAACTTTAATTTCCCCCTAAACTCATCCCCTATTCCGCAGACCTTTTACTGTGTAATATTAGAGTGACCGTTGATGTACTTAGACCATGGACTTGGGATGTGCCCTGGATGTTGCTCACAGCGAGGGCAATCGCCCGGATGTTCTCACACAGTGTTCTTCTACTAAAAATGTCTCCATGTTCTCCTGGGCGGGCAGCTCAGAGACAAACGCCTTGAGCCCTGGGCGTCACAGCACTTGGGGGCAACCTGAGCCGCCACCGGGCCACAGACAGCAGGAAATGGCCAGTGCTGCAGCCAGACCACCTCAGTGTCCCTAATGAAAGGAGGGGAGGAAAGCGTTCGCAGAAGCGGGCTGTGAAAGCGCGGCACCTCTAGGGCAATCGCTCCTTGAGGCCAGTCCTGAGAGACGTGAATGAGTTCAATGAAGTCTCCACGGTGAACACCGTTCAGTGCTGAAACCAGAGAGGCAGGTCACCGTAGAACGGAGCACAGCTTAACCAAAGAGTCAAGCTCAAAAGGTAGTTTATAATATAACCTCTGTAAGCACGTCAAATACATGGAAAAAGAAGGATTATTTATTAAAAAGTATAACCAAACTGCAGGCTAGCCTTTAGAAAGAAAGAGAGGGTGGGGGAGAGAGAGATTCCCATGTACTTTTTACACCGTAATCAATTCTAAATAGATTGAGCAGAGTACGAAGCAACAATAAAGTGAAATAAAAGCCATAAAAGACCACAAAAAAAAAATCCCCAAACCTGACACATAAAACTTTTTATAATCTTGAAATGTGGAGAGCCTTTTAAAGCAGAATATGAAAATCAAAAGCCATGGAGAAAAATTGAGAAGTTTTATTACTTATAAAATGAAAATTTCAGTATGATTAAAATATACGCAGTCCAAAGAAAACTGCACACCAGGAGGAAATACAGATGCTCCTCGATTCACAATGAAATCCACTGTAAGCTGAAAATATCGCAAGTCCAAACTGCATTTAATGCAACAAGCCTACTAAGCATCAGAGCGTAGTCTGCCTGCAGCGTGCTCAGGACACTCACACTAGCCCACAGCTGGGGAAACCCCCCAACACAGACCCTGTCTTATAAGAAAGAGCTGCATATCTCATGGAATCTCTCATGCGTACTGCTTTCACAGCATCATAAAGTCGGAGAAATTGTAAGTTGAAAACCAGGGACCTTCTGTTCAACTTAAGGGGGGTCCATGTCACAAATGTAGGGCTAATTTCATTAATTTACAAAAAACAACACAAATAAAAGGAAACCAGAGAACTCAAGAAAATCAAGCAGGGGGACGGAACATGGAGTTCACAGCAAAGAAAATTACTACTCAACCCGAGAAACTAGTGCCCAATTGAAGGAACACAAATAAGTATCGTGATGGAGTACTTTAAATTTATCTGATTGTTAAAAATTGAGAGCACCCAGCCCCGGCCCAAGTGTGAAACCTGGACCCTTAGTTATGTCAGTCAGAGTGCAGGTCAGGGCGGTGCTTTCTAGGCGGTTATGTTCTAATATTTAAAAAATTTAAAAAACACCAACCAAGAGTTCCCCTTTTAATAATGATGGAGTAAAGCCGTGGCTGGTGTGGCTCAGTGGATTGAGTGGGGGCTGTGAACCAAAAGGTTGCTGGTTTGATTCCCAGTCAGGGCACATGCCTGGGTTGCGGGCCAGGTCCCCAGTGGGGGGCACGAGAGAGGCAACCACACATTGATGTTTCTCTCCCTCTCTTTCTCCCTCCCTTCCCCTTTCTCTAAAAATAAGTAGAATCTTTAAAAAATAACAATGATGGGGTAGCTTATTTCAGAGTAATCCACATGTAATATTAAAAATATTTTAAAACAACTGTTTGTATGTACTAGAAAATGACCAAAAGAAGGCAGAAAGGGGAGAAGGTCGAACGTTGCATTGAAGAACACGTGCGGGGTTAAGATCTGCATGAATGCAGGGGTCTGCTCGAAGTCACTCACCAGTCTTCACAGTGCAGAGTAGCTAGAAATGAAATCAGAGATTCACAGCCTCAAACATTCAAAGAATTAGAAAGAAAAGAGGGGATATCCCAAAACAGAAGGAGTCGCCGAGGGAGAAGACTCAGAATCACAATCTGACCTTTGCTCACATCCTTGGCTGGCGCCGGAACCACGTGTGCATGGGGAAGACCCCAGAATTCCTTCCAGAAAGCAAAAGATGCAGGGTTGGAATGAGGGACGGTTTTGGCTTCTGCCAACCCCCCAGAGAGTCAGAGTCTGGAGTTTAATTTCACCAAGTTTATTGCACGCTGGGAAAAACAGCAACGCTCTTCAATAAACAACTAAAAGGAGACTGTAAGCACTCCCCTGAGGCCGTCATCAGATTCTGGTCTGGTTTCCCACCACGTTTCCAGCGCTTAGGACAGGTCCCGGCCTTGGCTTAGGGGCCAGGGAAGCCCTGAGTGAGTGGATGCACCAGCGGACGGGCGAATGGATGCAGGCAGGGGCAGATGCGGGCCTCTCAGGAAAATCTACCAGCGGCCCATCTGCCCAGGACTTCCAGGTTTTAAGGACTGACCAAGACTCAGTGTCGCATGGGGTGGCTGGAGTGTGGACAGAGACGGGTCTCCCAGCCTCACCGTCCCCATCGACTCCAAACGCTCAGCTTTGTCCTCTTGCTGGTGGAGAGGTTTCTGGCCCTTGTTTCCGCCAGCAAGGTGACACGATTCATGTCACGGCCTTGACGTGCCCTTTCGGAGAGCAGGAGCAATCAGTCTGCTTCCTGATTGCCTTTATCCACCGTGCATAGTTATTAAGATTATTATTAGACCTAAAATGTGACTGATAAACAGCTCTCTTCACAGGCCTCTTACGTCATCCACACAGACCCACAAGGTGCTGCTGACCCCGGGCCGGTCAGGCTGTGGGTTCTGTGCGGACTGTCCTTCAGGATTGGAGGGGCCCTCGGCTCTTCAAGGTGGGTTTTCAGCGCCCCGCACCTGCAAAGTCAGTCCTTCTGGTCTCTGAAATACTCAGCAATGCACCAACTGCCGTACATGTGATTCCTCATGTCACCTGTACAAGAACCCTCGGGTGGAGGAGAGACTGTTACAGCCGGTTTGCAGGTGAGGGTGAGAGGGAACCGGCTCCAGGGCACGTGGAAGCAGCGGCCGTGCTGGGCACGCGAGCCAAGTCCAGGACCTGCCCTTTCAAGAACCAATTGTACGTGTTACCTGGGAGAGACAATTCCATTCCCTGACGCTATGGAAACCCATCCAAAACTCACGCTTGGTCTTCAGCAGTCTCAGCGAGGCCATGCACTTGCCTTCGCTTCCATGACAATTCAGGGCGTGTTGGAGTGCCAAGAACATGCCCTGAACTGCGTTTCTGTGGTAGAGTAACCCACACTTCCCCACGAGACCCATGCACATGACCCTCAATTCTGGCCCAGTCCGGTGAACAATCATGTCACCTGTAATACGCCTCCCAAAGCAGTCAGATGACAACGTATTAAAAAGACAATTTAAAACATTTGTGTATTTTGTAATCTGATTCTATAGGAGACCGCGGGCCCTCAGTCAAAACATTGCTTCGAAGGGGGGATGGGAACAGGGAGTGTGTTCAGTGTAAGGGTTCTGTACTTGGAGGAGCGCGGACACTGGCGCGGCGCAATCAGGGTGAGGCTCAGGAAGGGGTGTGGGTGTCAGAGGCCGCAGACAGCGGCTTTCCTGGCTGCAAGGGCCCAGGGAGGGGCCAGAGGGGGCAGGGCCCACACTGCCTGAGCGCCCGTGGGAGAGTTCTCGCCCCATCTGCTCATGTCCCTGGTGAGGAACCCGGCGGGACACTTTCCCCTGCGCACACCTACTTGTCTCTTCCACGCAGAGCTCGTCCGTGGAGAGACGGTCCTCATTGTCCCCAGGTAACAGCGGGCTACACACAGCAGAGCTGGACAGGGCCATCTGGGACTCGGTTTCATTCAGCTCACAGCCTGTGCTTGTAAACCCATATCGCAAATCAAGGGCCAGTTTCATTAATTTACACACACATACACAAAACACCAACAAAAATAAAGGAAAAATAGAGAAAGTTAATAGAAAATCAAGCAAAGGGAATAGGCGTGGAGTTCATTTCCACTGTGCCTTAAAATGCAAGGACCCTGGGATAGCTCTCCTTTCGCCAATGTGACCGAAGTGTTAGGCTCTGTTTTTGAACCGTTTCTAGAAGAATTTTTTTTCAGAAGCTCCCATATATCCTTTGTCCTGAGGACGGGAGAGAGGGCGGTTGAAGGGAGAGATATAACAGAAGCAGAGCGAGCAGATCTGAAGGGGCACACGAGGAATAAATCATTCTGAGACCAATGGTGCCGAAAACTCAGTAGATAAAATTTATACCGCAAGTACTTCTTATCTGCAAGGGAGCCACAAACTAACATATACATTTTTTTCAATGTATAAAAATATGTACCGGAGCAACTTAGTGGGTTGGGCATCATCCTGCAAAGCTAAAGGCTGCGGTTTGATTCCTGGTCAGGGCACGTGCCTGGGTTGCGGGTTTGGTCCCCAGTCAGGGCGTGTGTGAGAGGCAACCGATCCATGTGTCTCTCTCACGCTGATGTTCCTCTCCCTCCCTTCTCCTCTCTCTAAAAATAACTAAATAAATTTTTTTTTTAAAAAGAATAATATCTTCCGAAAAAAGATTTGTCTAAGATACAGGGTCTGGCAGAAGTAACACCTGCTTGAGCGTGGTTGGTAGGTTAATAATATGGGTCTCATAATTTATAGTTTTAACTTGAACATTCCACCTAAAATGTGCTATTGTGTGCTTGAGTGTGATATTGATATGGCGGAATTACATGCTTATGATTTCATAATAAAAAAGGGGTGTTACTTGTGCCTGACCCTGTACATCACAGGAGTTGAAGTCAGTATTGAGAAACTTTGTTTTCTGCACATAAAAACAATCGCCTCATCTACTACAACTTGGAGTGACTCTTGGGCACAGATAAGCAAGTTAAGTTTTTCCTTTTGGTGGATATTAGAGTAATCAACACTCTAAAGTGCAGAACTAAGTATCCAAAAATCCCAAAGCTAGATCACCACCCTGCTCTCCGCGGACTTTTTAGCGCCGCAAATAAGCACGTTCTCATTTGATGCCACATTTACTTCAAAGCACTTTCTGCTTCATTTTCCATTCCTTGTCAGAACTGTGTGTTACAGAGCCATCGGAAAGAGAATCGAGCGGCCAACGGCCAAAGAAATTCATTCCGAAGGAAGAAGATCTATTCGGCTGCACACCCTGGAATTACACCTTTTAGATCATATTTTACCACCAGCTGCATAACTAGGAACGAGCCGCAAGATGGATTGCACTCTCGGGCATGTTTTGAAGGGGAAAAAAGTCAAGGACGTGACTTGCCAGAAAAATGCTTTTGCATGAGGCAGAATACATTTGCGATGTTCCGTGGGGCCTTCCTTGTTGCATGCGGCCTCCTCCAAAAGCGCTTGGCGACGGCAGGTCTCCCCACACCCGCCTGTCTGCGGCTGGCGGCAGGAACCCTGGCTGCCTCAGAGACGGACTGATGGAGGAACACACACTGAAGGGCGCTGACAGTCCATTTCCCTCCGTGTCAAGCTGCCTCCAACCTGAGGACAGCAGATGAATTCCAAGGGAGAGAAGGAAGCTCAATTTTCAGGCCCGTTGAGTCTCTGGCCTCGTCCTAGACCCGCCAGTGCTGCAGGAGAGCTTCCGGAAAGGCCGTGGGCATTGCCTGAAGATGCCGCAGGCTCGGTCCTGCGGATACTGATTAGATTCAGGAAGGGTTCCTGGTTGTCTAGTGAGCCGTGTTCTGTCACTGACAACTGGTGCCAGCTTGCAAGTAATTAAAAGATTTTGACAAATGCCAAACACAAGAGAAAGGGGAAAAAATCCAATTGCAATGTGCTTGGATTTCAGCAGGGTTGATGGACAGGAACAAGGGCTGCTGGGAGGAGGTCTTGCCCACAGATGCTGGAGCCGGGGAGTCGTCAGGTTATCTGGGGCTCCCCCCTGCACTGCATGTGTGGGGAAATTGAGGTCCCGCGGGGAAAAGTGACTTGAAGGTTACATAGCAAGTTTGTCTTTCTGATCTTGCACTTTGTTCAACACTGCATATAAAGTCTTTGACCTTTTCATTTTTAACAAGTTAAAGGGACTGCATGCAGCCAGGAACTCTGGAGGCACAGGGATGGGGGGTTATAAGCTGCAATGCCCAGCAGGGGTACCCAACCTGTGGCCCAGGATGGATATGAATGCGGCCCAACACAAATTGTAGATTTACTTAAAACCTTTTATTTGCTCATCAGTTTTGGTTAGTGTTTGTGTATTTAATGTGCGGCCCAAGACAACTCTTCTTCTTCCAGCGTGGCCCAGAGATGCCGAAAGGTGGGGCACCCCTGGACTAAGGGAACCTGGTACCTAAAATGAAGGAGTGACTTGGGCCAATATAAGGTGACCGTAACCTCAGTGTTGAGGGGGGCAGCAGGAGTCAACTGTAGCACCGCGCTCGGTCCAGAGGGGACGGCGCCCACGCTGCCCCAGCCCACACTGCCCCACAGGAAAGCAGGCCCAGGGTGTCTGTCTATGCTTCCTCTTTTTCCAAAGAAGCCAGAAAACCCTAGAGTTCTAAACTTTAAAATGTCAACAACTAATTTGATTTTGAAATTTGGTGAAGGTCAAGCAAAACACCTCAGCAGGCTAAGTGTAGCTCATGACCTCCAGCCTGAGACTTCCGGTTCAGAAGACTGGACTGAACTTGCACTTCAGAAGCCCTGTCCCCTCCAGGCCCACCAGCCTGTGGGCCGAGCAACTTGTCAGGCTTGGAGGTCTTTCCCTTCCTGGTTCACCAGCGGCTGTGAGTCAAGCCCCTAGAGATGAGCCACAGCATCTGAGCACCCGAGAAGAGCTTTTCTCTGCTGCCCGTTCTTCAAGCTCGGATGGTCTGAGCTACGCTATAGACCACTAAGGAAACGTCCCTGTCACCTTGGCATTGCTCAGTTCAGAGAGGCCTCCATCCACTCGGGCTGCCTAATAGGGGCTGGATTCGATCCCCAGCACTGGACACAGAGCTGGGGGGTAATAGGGCCATTGCTTGGTTGACCAGATGTTTCCTGGATCCGGGGCTCCTTACACTTCACATGAAAATGCTTCTGCATGGTGTCCAGGAGAAATGTAGAATGTTAGCCCGCTTCCAAGGACAGAAGGAACATTCTGTCTCTTTACTTTGACTCTCAAATAAGAAAATGCCATGGGGATGTGTAGATTATAAAATATGTTTGCACATTGCACAGATTGACAATTATTTCCCTATTCTTCCAGACAAAAAGAAACAAGACAATAAATGGTAAATCAGTTGTTATTGATGCATGGGGCTCAATTCTTCCTCATTCTTGCTCCTTCTCTTGTGTCTCCCTTTTCTTTCTCTTCCATGTGTTTTTCCTTGTGAGCTATTTTATTTTCTCCATTTCACCCTGCATGACTTGGGATGACGCCCAACAACCTCTGCCACAGGGAACGTAATGTTATTTCTCGCTTACGAACTCTCTTTAATGGTTTAAGCCTTTGTTCACGTTTTCAAAGTGGGGTTGGGAACGTGTCGAGAGCCCCAGGACTTAACTCCACACAACCGAGCGCATGCCTGTGGGAAGTTCCTTCCCCGCTTGGGGCCCGTGCTCTCTGCGCAGGGCAGGTGGGGCGAGCGTGCTGAGCCGGGAGTGGATGTGAGCATGTCAGGTTAGTACCCTGTGAGGTGAAGTCTCCGCAGCTGCCCCAGGGCCTGCAGCACATATTTACTCAGGAATAAATTGGAAAGCAGCTGGAGCATATGCTGATAGTTGAGAAGCACAATTTCATATATGAAAGTCAGAATATTGTATTAAATATTTTATTAATATCACATAACTAAATTACAGCCGGGCTCCTTTGGTTTATTTTCTGGTCCATTTCATCTTCTTTACGACTGTCTTATGGAGCCTGCCACGATTTCTCTCTGTTTCTCATATTAGTTTTACCCAAACAACTTAAATCATCTTTAAATGAAACTTCAAATAGATAAAAATTTCACTTATATTCCCACAAGTCAAAAGCAATTATTTTATTTTTCTATTGACTGACATTTATGCATGTGCAGACTTCATCGAGAGGTGTCGTCACGAGCAGCAGCCTGTGTTTGATTGATTGGATCGTTACGTAGCCAAGAAAATACCTTTCGTGCTTTCTGTTCACTGTTCTAATTTGATGCTTTTCGAAGCTGCAGCAGGGTTTATTGAAGATATGGCAGTGAGGGAGCCTGGTTGTGTCCCCTTCTCCCCAGGGAGGGTGCATCTGGACATCACTCCTACAACCTTCAATGTTGACTTCCAGCAATGAACGCTGGAAGTCATTTCCTGAGAGTGATCCACTGTGCTCCTGAAACACCCCCCAAGGGTGGGTGCCGAGGCGCTTCCCGGATTTCGGCCTCTTCTGTCTGACGGTAAACGCTGGAGGGGAAACTGAGTCTGCTTAGCCATTGGTGACCGCTGGTTTCGTGCTGACCACCAAAGCCTCCTGGTGTTCTGAGCACAAGGTGGTCCGTTGTGGGGAAGGGGCTGTGTTGTACAGGCTGCTGCCTGACCGAGCGGGAATGACAACCCCTCAGGAACTGTGTTCTCAAGACAACACACTCTAAGACGCTGGGACCAGAAAGCCAACGACCCTGCCTCCGCCTCTTTAGATCTGCGTCCCCGCAGCCTGGCCCAACAGCCAGAACAATGCAGAAGCAGAGCCCACAGTGCCCTGCAGCCTCCTGCTGCTTTTCCTGTCTTCCCGGGCACGCGCCCACCTGCTGGGCCCAGAGGGACGCCCCGGTTCGTAGCTCATCGGTCTGTGTAATGCTAGTCCCGTGGAGAAGGCAGGCCCACCGCAGAGCCGTGGGCGCGCTGCTGCAGGCACACTGACTGCCCCTCACCCACTCACTCCCCGTCCCGGGAATGACCTTGCTGCAGGCAGGCGCTCCGCTATTCGGCTTTGAATGATTGCATTCGCAGTGGGTCTCTCCTTTGAAGGTGTCAGTGGTCTCCACGACGGCAGCCACGGAACAACATACACCACGAAGCCAGCTGAGTCATTTCTCAAGGCCATACGCCAGAGGTAGCAACTTTCTGATTAGGAAAAGGACTTCATTAAGGATTATTATTAATTACACATAATATTAAAAGACACTTCGAAGGGAACTTAGACAAATTTTTGACTCATCTGTCTGGTTTACTCCTCACTCCCTTCTGAGACGTTCAAGCAGCACGTTTCCAGAAAGCCTGGCATCACCTGATGATTTTCTGTTTCTGTCTGGAATCCCACCCATGTATCGATTCCTTCTGAGAGGATCCAGTCCCCCTGGTGTGCACAGTGGAGGGGACGTGGGGACATTAAGGCTGCTGCTGTTTCACCCTTGGACTCTCAAAGAGTGCTATAGGACCTCTAGATAATCTTAGGCCCCCAAATGTTCCTCTGTCCCTTTGCTCTGTGGCCACTGCCAAGGTGAAGTCAAGGAGAGTAGTGGATTCAGAGGGAGCTGAGAGGCATGCTCTCATATCTCAGCCTACAGAATCTTTGCGAACGCTTAGCTCTCTACCATCGGCCTTGGGTGGGACATGGCTGGGCTGTCACTCCACAGTTGCGGTCCAGGGGCCTGTTTCCGGGGCACCTGGATGCAGAGGTGGGGGCCAGCCCTGCCCGCAGAGGCATTCTGAGAGCTGGTGGGCTGCCCCTCCTCTCCTCTGCAACCTGACCTTCTGGGCTGTGCTGCCTCTGGGGCAGGTGAAGGCCTCCCTCAAGGCCAGACAGCGGGGAATGCTTTCACCGCCTAGAGAACTCACCTCTACAGGGAGAGGCATGATGCTCACAGAGACTAATTGTTGGAAGCTCTTTCCCCCTTTGCGCCCTCCCTCAATGCTTCTGGTATCCTCTCACCAGGTGCAGTTATGATGATGGAAATGCTGTGTTGTGATCAGTTTTGAGGTATCTGCTAATCCAATTAGCAGCTTTTTTTTCCCGTGAGCATGACAAGTCCAGCTAACGAGGTGCGCATGCGCACACGGCCAGAGTGCGATTGATGGCCCCCCACCCGTGGCACATAAAACATTTGACTAGCAATCTGCTGTTTTTAATAACATGAAACATTTTGAGGGAAGAGGAACAGGGAGGGAAATAAATTTATTGTTTATACAGGAGGAGAAGCAATGAAACACCCCATGAGAAGGCCCAGAACATGTTCAATAAGATCATCATCACGGGTGATTTCGATGATTCCCAATGACCTGGAACATCTCCAAGGTGCTCTGCAGCTCAGCCTCCCCAAGCAAGGGGCATGTGGGAGGGTACTCAGCTGTCTTCTGACTCCGAAACTTGCCAGAACAAAGTTCCACCTGCTTCCCACCAACCAAGATGGTGCCTGACAATGAGAAGCAAGCAAGACACCAAGCTCGAACTAGGTCACAGGTTTATGACAACGATGACAGGAGGTTGAATTTAAAATCAGGACTTCTGTCTGTCCCTAGGGGAGTGCCTCTCACCGTGTGCTGCTCGCTGGCTGAGTTCAGGCTCAGCGGAAGCCTTCCGGTCGCCTTTCAGGGGTCCCAGGCTCTTCCCGGGCTGCGCTTCCCTGAGAAGGGCCATCTTTTGAGAAAGGCATCGTCAGGGTGTCCTGTGCGGACTATAGATCATCAGAGCAACCACTCGCTTGGGTGACAGATGGTGCCACAGGCCATGGGAGGCACACTTCACTCAGTGAGGAACTGCCCTCTCGGTCTGATGCCCGCTCGCCGTGCTGCCCGTGGGCCCTGTGCGAAGGGAACAGACAGACTGCGGGGCGGGTTTTGTTGAAAGAAGCACCAATGACGCCCTTTACAGTGCAGTGCTCCTTGTAAGTCAGCTCAGGCTACGATTTTATTCTGAGCAAGGGGTAAAAATCCAGCGCTCGGCCACGTTCCAACCACACGGGATCTCCTGTCAGCTACACGGGAAGCTTCCAAGGGAGTGGCCTCTTCGGGACCTGCAGGCCTCACCGGTTGGGACAACTTGGCTCGTCCTCGGTTTTTGATGAACACACTGCCTCTGTGGAACTGTGCGCATACTGTGAAGGGAGAGCTAGCGTGGCCCTGTTCTGACACGTCAGGGTCGCTCAGGTCAGGCACGAGGACATTCAGAAGAGTCGGACTCCGCCGGGCTTCAGCGGGGCCCGAGTTCAGCCGCGCCTGGCTGCGGGTTCTGGGCAGATGTGCATCGGGGCAGGAGGAGGGACAGCCTCTTCCTAGTCACGTGTGTTCGCACATAGTCAAGTCCTAGGCTTGTCATGCACCACAGCAGCTAATGAGATTTCCCCAAATCTCTGCAAGATGCTTTTGAAAGGGGCTGGTGGGGCAGAGCCTATGTTGGGGCACCTTGCACCCACCTGAGGTATTGTCCTATGGCTTTAGTTTAAGACCATTTCAGCGAGAAGGTGTAATGAAATACGCCAGTATATTGGCTTGTGCAACTTGAGTCCCCACTGGGCATGGTTAAGCACATCAGCAGCCACATGTCATCAGAGGGTTTTATGTTCTAAAAATCATAGTCCCGTCACTGCCCACTGGTGAGGGCTCTGTTCACATCAACCCATCCAGCAGCATGGGCCAGTACTACTACGGTCCACTTCCGAAAAGGAAACTGACCCGCCGCAGTTAAAGGCTTTGACCAAGATCCTCACGCCCCTTTGGGTCTGAGCCAAGGCTGACACATGTCTGTGTGGCCACAGGTCCCCACCCACTGGCCATGTTCATCCAGGAATCACTTGGGTCTCCCGGAAACCCCGGATGCTTCTGCTTCTGCAGAGTGAAGTTCCTGGGAACACAGGCAGTGTTGTGATATAAACTCATGTGTGTGGGCATTTTGCTGGAGATGTTTTAGCTGAAACCTCTATTTCTAAAGTGAAGTAACCAGCAACCGCCATGAACCCGAACCACCTCAACGTTCCTGAAACCACAATCACAGTGAAATGCATGCCGTTTTAAAATCCATGTTGGATCCAGCTAGAAAAACACTCCTTTTCACTTAGAAATGTTCTCAACCCCCGATGGGCCAACACAGCCCTCCTCTCTGCCCCTTATGGATAAGTAATGCCTGACTCTCAGGCCTGGGCTCAGCTTCTGCATCACCCAGAGAGACTGATCTCTCTGGGCTGGCTTCCCCAGGCTGGTCCTGCCTGGGGCTAGTCCCCCGCCTGGCACCAGCCCGGTGCACGCTGTCTCAGCAGGCCTGGGGATTTCAACCCACTGGGGGTGAGAATGCACCCTCCCTCCCCCTCCCCCGCCCCACACTGTGACTGTTGAATGCCACTCCAGCTACTCCAGGCTGCTTTGATGTTAGAGAGCAGACCAGCTCTCTGCTGGTCCCTCCTGTGCCCCTGCCTCGGGCACTCTGGTTGTTGGCAGCAGGAGGACTGGGGAGCGGGGGGAGCAGAGGCAGCTGAGGGCCTGGAACAGCGGCTTTCTCAAGGAGTGAGGGATCCACATTTTCGTTCAGGTGCTCATTTAACTGACGATCCACATCCAGTCTTTTGAACGGAATTAATTTTACACTTTTACCAAAGTATTACATATATATGGCCCAAAGTTACAGAGTATTCATAAGCTTAAAAAAACAGACCAGAACAGTAGCCCCCCACCCCCACCTCCTGAACCCCACTCCCATCTCCAGGGGCGAGTGCTCATAATGGCCGCTGTTCCAGTTTCTTCCGCGGATACCTTCATAACCCAGGACGATATGTACACGCTTTTCCCCCTGACACATCAATGTTCACTTTCCTCTGTTATTCGATTTTTAGTTATAAATTATTTTGTTATTTTATAATGGATACACTAGAATGATAACATGCCTCGTTCATTTGTTAAAAAAAATCTTTAGTACTTTTAATGTTTTTCATTAATTTCTAATTTTATTATTTCCTTCATATTCATTCTATGAATTGTTTTGTTCTTGTTTTTCAGCATTTTGGGGTTGGAAATTTGGGTAATTCACTTCTATTCTTTTATTTAAAAACTGCAAGTATTTACGGCTGCTCATTTTCCTGTGATCACCACTGTACATGTTTAAACTGATAGGCAGCGTTTTCATTAACTTTAGCTCTCAGCTTTTAATTTGTTTATATTTGTACTTTCACTCAATAATTGTTTAATACAGGCTTTTTAATTTCCAACTGGAAGGATCTTTTAAGGTTTCATTATTATTTCTTGCTTGTAATATTTTGATTTTTGAGAAAAATTACTGAATCTGCCGGTGTAAGCTAGTACACGGCTAACATTTGTGAGCTGTATTTGTCTGCTTGCCGGGCAGCAAAGAGCAGCGCCTCCTGGGGGCTGAAACAGCAGACATTTATTTTCTCCCGTCCCAGAGGCTGGAAGTCAGAGATCAGGGGGCCCGCAGGGCTGGTTTCTGGGGGGGACCCTTCTCCTTGTTTGCAGTTGCTGCCTCCTCAGGGCGTCCTGTGTGAGTGGGAAGGGACAGAACCTCTGCTGGCCCTTCTCAGGGCACTAATTGGGTCTGATTAGGGTCCCAGACTCAAGGCTTCATAGGACCTTAATTACTTCCCTAAATGTCCTGTCTCCAAACGCAGTCCCACTGGGGTGAGGGCTTCAGCAGAGGAATTTAGGGAGAACAGATAGTCATTCTATGACAAGGATTCTCTGCTTTAATGTGTCAAGTTTGAAATCTATCCAGGGGGTGCCCCATTTTAAATCCTTACTTATTTTGTCCCCTTGATTTGACCTGTACTGAGAATAATATGTTAAAGTCTCTCATTATTCGTGTTTCTTTCTATTTTCATCTCCTTACCTCTGTTATAGTACGTGCTTCATACAAGCGGCCGTCTATGTTTTTCGGTGCACAGGTGTTCTTTAATACCTATTATTAATTATGATTTTTAATTGAATGTACCCTTCTTTGTCACATTTAATTTTTTAGGTTGAATTCTACTTTTTTTGAAAATATACGGAATGCAGGCTTTGATTCCTTCTTTCTTTCATTTCCCTGGTATTCTTCTGCCATCCCTTTACACTGGCCTTCCTACGTCACAGATGCGCATCTGGGCGTGGCCCTCATATTCATCACGTGGTGGGGTCTCGCTTTGTGCGCAAAATTAAAAATCTTTTTTCTTTAACAGAGGAATTATATCCACTTACATTTACTGATTTGACTGATATGTTTGGTCTCAACTTTGTCATAGGAAAAATGATCATTTCTATGTCTATTATGTAATATTTGCTATTTTCTTCTCTACAGAATGTGTTTTAATTGCTCATTTTGTCCTGCATGAAGGAGGGCCTGTATTTTTGATTGAGGCTTTCTTTAAGGTGCTCCGTTCCCCCCATCGTATTTAAGTGTTTGCTGTCTGGTTGTTCTTTTTTTAACGCTGTCCCTCGACTCCCACATTGCACCTGTGCAATGCAAAATCAGCTCACGCTGTCTCCTCTTTCTCTCTTCCCTGCACCCTGATTTTTAGCTGCATTATTCCTACTTTAAATAAAAAACATAGAACATCTGGATATCACTTTTCACCTTTGACTAGTCTTACATCTATTGGTAAATACTCCCAACCAGTTTTCTTTCCTTCCTTCCTTCCTTCCTTCCTTCTTGCTTTTATTTCTTCAGTGTTCTCTTGGTAGGAAAAAAAAAAATCATTCTCTAGTAAATTCCTCAAAAAAGACTAATGAGTACAGACTTGTCTGAATTCTTGCATGTTTATAACTGCTCTTCTGTTTTTCTTTGATACTTGAAGAAAACAGAATGACTAGACATTGAATCCTTGGCACGTAACTTATTTTTCTTGAGTTTTCTTGAAAATGCTGCTCAATTTTGCTTTGCTTTGCGTATTACTTTTTAGAAGCCTGGTGTTAGTTGAATTTTCTTGCACCGTAGGGTTTGATCTTTTTGTTTGGGGAATCTTTGTTTTTCTTTACCACTAACATCTAATCATTTTTCTTATGTCTCAGCGATCATTGTTCCTGGTCAATTCTCTTAGCTATCCATGAAGCTTTTTCATGATGTAGAGTCAGTCTTCCTTGATTTTCAGAAAGTTTAAATGAATTATAGTTTTATACATTAGCTCCGTTTAATTATTTTGCTGTCTAACTTTAGGAGTGCCAATTATATGTATGTTAGATCTTGGCATAGCTTCCATTTTAACCACTTTCCCTATAAACATTTCTTGTCTTCCTCTGCCTCTTTTTTAATCCAATTTTTCCTCTGTGTTTTCTATTTTTCTTTCCCTATATGCCTGTCATTAGATTTTCACTCAGGTATATTCTTTCTAGGGCATCATGAAACATAGTTTTCATGGCTAATATCACACTTGTCTTTGTCTTATATTTCTTTTAAGTTCCATCAACACTTGTTCTCTTGTTTTATGACTATTTTTTATATTAAAATTTTTTTTCTGTTTCATGGTGGTTTTCATATCCCTAAATGCTTGCTGAGTGATATTTAATTCTGGTCTGAATTTTTCTTACATCTTTCTTTGCTTTTTTGGTTATTTGTGGCAGAGAGAAGAATTGCTACCAACTGAAATGTTTTGATTGTTTTCTGTTTCCCTTTTAGATGAGCGTTACAGAGGAAGATTCCTCACGTTTCTATCACCCACGCACCTGACCAGTGGTTTGCTGTGCAGTTTCCTCAACAGATGGCTTCCTTTGGAGAGAGGGTGCACACCTTTTCATTTTATTTTTATTTTAGTATGCCACAAAACACCCTACATTTCCTCCCTTGCCACCTTCTTCCCTTCATCTCTGTCCCCAAAGTCTCCTCCCTGTTATCTCTTTCCCTTCAGAAACGCTATTTTCCATCTGCCTGTCCCAGTTCCGTGCTCACCTTTGCGTCTGTCCCCTCCGGCCGGAGCCCTCACCCACACGGAGTCTTCCCCAGGAGCCCGTGGGCACCGCGACCCTCTGTCCTGAAGGTCACTCGTCTCATCCCCTGTGTCCTCCCCTGGACAGCTTCTCCTCACAAAGGTTTACAGTAGACATTTGAGAAAGCGTTCTTCTGGATTTTGATGTTTGCTTTTCACATTAATTAGAAGTATTTAGTGATCTCCGGTTTTTTTTTTTTCTTTTTGAAGAAGGCAGGGGATTTATGTGGTTGTGTTTGTTCTTTGTGTTGATTGGTGAAGTGTGGCGGATGGGTGTACATTTTAGTATTTAAGTAGCTTCCATTGCCTGTGCCACCAGGAAACGCCCTGGATGTAGTTGTAATTCATGTTTATTCTCTCTTCAGCTTTTATTTTTTCACGTAAGTCCACTGTAGAAGGAAAAGAGTTAAGCGTGTAGAGTAAGTAGAGATACATTTTTCAAAATTAGATTTGCTTAAAACGATGACATCCTAAGACACAAAATCTGTTTAGTAAACCTTAATTAACATATAATACAAATTCAATTTTTAATAACATTAGAACAGCAATCAATATTGCGTTTCCTATTGAAAAGCTCCTAACCACACCTTTAGTTAAAATTTCTGAGTTGCATACATTTGAAGTTCTGGACAACACAAGCATCTTCTCTGAAGCAGTTTGATGCTTTCTCCACCCACGACTCTTAAACGGAACACGCTCATGCTTTCTAGCGACAGGTGGCAGCGACGGAGCCAAAGAGGATGACATAGGATTAAACCATGAATCTGCAGAATTTCACCTCGTTGAGGTTCTTCTAATGTTACGTGTTCATACATAATTTCTTAACAGTGATGAGAAGTTTGTTCACACAGTATAGTGATACTGCAGGACTCACCTTCCTGCTATGCAGATGATAAAGACAACTGGGATGTGCTTTGGAGAAAACGCTGAAGTTTATTAAAGACATAAATTATAGATTCAACAAATGCAAAATAATAAGTTTGAACCATGTTGTGTATGTGCTCAAGTAATTATTCTCTTATTTTCTTCTCATATCCTGTTGTTATTAGAGATTTTATGCCCTATTAATCTTCCTTGACTTTTTCCCAGAGTGTAACATTACTGTGAACTTCTACACATGCGCAAACGCCCAGATATTCACACGTGGGCATGTTATGAAAACAATTGCTAGCATGGGTAGTGAGTCACAATAAAACTGAAATGCAAGAGATAACAGACATATCTTCCTAACAATATAATGACCTATTTTCTCGCTTTATTCTAAAAAAGTGTGAGCTAAGAAAATTTAAACACAGAGGAAGTTCTTCTACATGTAAAATATATGCAGAGAAGCTGGAGTGATATTTTTTGTGCAAATTTTTTTTTAAAGATTTATTTATTTTCAAAGAGAGGAGAAGGGAGGGAGAAACAGCAATGTATGGTTGCCTCTCGCATGGCCCTCACTGGGGACCTGACCTGCAACCCAGGCATGTGCCCCGACTGGGAATCGAACTGGGACCCTCTGGTTCCCAGCCCGCGCTCAATCCACTGAGCTACACCAGCCGGGCCATTTTTGTGCAAATTTTTGAGCATGGCAGGGATGCAGGCTAAAGTGATTTGAACAATACCTGTGGTCTGAGGATTTCTGAGGTGTTTTCCATGGCCACAGAGAAATTTCGATTGAATGGATTCCTTATGGAACTGTGTAATTCCCGGAGAGGGGCACAGTGCAAATTAGTTTAATGTCTCCTGAAGAAGAAAGTTCAACTTAGTGACCAGAAATCACTCTCTATGTGTGACATTTTATTTTCTAACCACAAATAATCAAGTATGATACAGGCTCAATTCACTTTATATTAAATCATACCTTTTCCTGAAATAGTTAGAATATGCATAACAAAGGGGGATGGAAGGAAAATGTTTGATCACAAAAACTTTCTGTGACGCTTTCAATTTTGGCAAATGCATTTCTGTACTCTCTAAAGAGGCAACTAGAACCTGCGGAGCAGGCAGACTAGCTATGATCATCCCTCATTTGCTGTATGGGCAACCTAGAGATCTAGAGATTTGCTCGAATCACCTAAAATAAGTGGGACTGGGGCAGAAGTCTTCTGATTCCGCATCAGTTTCCTCCCAGCTCTGTCCTCCCAGTTAACTGCTCGCAGACTGATCCACCATTCTCTAGTTAGAATGCGTTTAGGGAGCTCCCCCTAAAGCTTTACTCATAACCACAGTACCTCGCTGACTTTGACCCTGAACTGGTTCTACTCCTTAGAGAGTTTGGGGAAATGGGTGAAGAGCGGGAACAGGGAGTGACAGTTACTGATCACCCGGGAACAGACGAGGCCCTAGTCCTCACACACGCCCAGAAGGCCAGGTGGGAGTTTCCCCTTTTTCTGATGAAGATTTGGGTGCTCATCAAAGCACCCCAAGTCCTTGGTACCTGGGCCTCTGCCCCTGTGATTGTCTAGCCACCTTTTCAGTTAATAGAGGGACAGCAATTTCCAAGGAAGCCTTCAGTGTGACGTCCTTGGGTGCGTTTCCTTTCAAACTATTTTCCGGGCCAGATTTCACCTCGGCTCATAAGTCCTGATCAGATCAGTATAACCCCAGTGCTCACACTTTCTGACACATTCATCTAAATCCTTCTTCTTCTTCTTCCCACTACGGAAAACCCATCTTTAAGACAGGAGTAAAGTACATTTTCCCCTGTCAAAATAGTGCACACAGAAAGTCATATAATTTTTTTGTCCTGTGTAATAGACACTTATTATTTTCACCCAAGGAAGAGTCAGATTTGATTTGTGTAAAGGAAGGGTCACTAATAAGAAGTTTATGAGTTTCAAATCCCTCATCAGGCTCCCTTACGCAAGGCCAGTGCTCAGGTCTGGTCCTGCAGTCTGACCCCCAGTGAGTGTGACCCCCCCCTCCGCCCCGCAAAGCGTTGGGGGAGATTCAAAGATTCTCACAGCATAAGACGGACTCAGAGCTCCTCACAGCATTTTTACACTGACTCACACCAACCTCTGGCTTGTCAAGTCAGTATTTCTGAGGCAGCGTTCTGAGCGGTCCAGCTATACGGTGCTCCTACTTTTGCAATATCCTTGGGGCCATGCACGGGAAGTTCAGATCCAATTTCTAGACATATAAAAATATATTCCAGATAGATATTTGACTCATGGTGTGACTCTTGATTTATTAGAATTCACTTTACTCATTTTTTTTTTAAATAGAGATTTGGTATTTGAAGATTCAAGACCAAATGCATCAGGCCACATCATTGCTTCTGTGTTGTAAGGGCAGACATAAATACAATGCTATTTTCACATGGGTCTCTCCAGGATGTTTTAAAATAATAATTTGATCTAGGTTTATAAGTATAAAAGTCTGTTTTTGTGCTGGTCTAAAAGTGAGGGTAATTCAGGTGCAGAGAGAGCTGTCTTCTCTCTGCACGCACCAGGTTCATCCCGCGGAAGATATACGTGCTTCCTGATATGCATTAAGTTTACTTTTTGGGATGGGACAGCTTTCAATTTATACAGAGGTCATAAAATAGCTTTGCCAGCCTTCTAAGTCGTTATTCCAGCTAACACTGAATCACTGAAATTTTGGGATTCTGGCTGAAATTCTTCTAATCAAGAAAACTCATTTCCTGGGTGTTAGACCTGAGCATTCTGATATATGTGATCAACTAAAACTGGTTTAAAAAAAGTGATAGAAATATACCCTTGTGTTCCAGCAGGTGGGAAAATGTAGACATTACATGACATCCTTGACAACTTGATGAAACTGTGTGCGTATGTGTTTAATTTTGATAACTCTAATACTGTTATTTTAATTCTCTTTCTGCTATATAATTTCTATATATGCCTTTTTCTCCAGCCTCCTAATTTATGTTATAAATTCTGTTGGAAGGTTTTGAACTGTGAAATTTTATATTTGCTGTAACTCAATTTATATCACTGCTAAGTTCAAAACTTCAAACTTTCATTTTGCTAAGATAATTTTTCACCGTTCCTGAATTCATTACCCAGCTGAATTTAGAGAACTGGGCTCTGGTGTAAATTCACCCTCTCAAGGCTTGAAGGCCCGCCCCACCCCAGGTCTCCCTGGCATGTTTTAAATCTGCTGTTCCATTCCCAGCGGCCTGGCCCCAGGTGTCGGAGCGATTTCTGCACTTGAACTTCCCCTGGCTGTGAACACCACAAGACACTCAAAGGCAGTGGTCTCCAATGGATGGGGCTCATTTACCTGCCAAGCTTTGCCAAACCACCTACCCCCTCACACACTTTTGATCCCACATGCAAACGTTTCCATCGTGCCTGAGGCAGATGCCATCGGGCATAATTTCCAGAGCATTGTACGTCTTCACATTCACAAATAAAAGAGCCTGTCGGTCCCTTCGGTGAGTCTGGTGGAATGTGACACTGTCGAGGTCTGACCACCATCATCATCCATTCAAGAAATAGCACGCTGCCCTTTAAGGGTTAGACATTTTACATGTTAATTCTTTTCTGTTTGAACCTGCAGTTTTGTTCTGCTTCGGAAATAGAATTTTCTTTAAATCGAACATATTTTATGATGGAAAGTCTTCTGTTCATCACTCTTGAATGTTTTGCACAAAACAAAATCTGCATCTGTATATATGTATATATACACACACGCACATACTTAAATTTAATTTTTAAAACATTTTCTTGCGATCATAAGATGGTGCTGGAAACGCGTTCCGGCTGCGGCCCCTGTAAGGCAGGTTGGTGTCTGCAGAGGCCCGGCGCTCCTCCACAGGGACTGCCTCCTGGGCTGCGGTCTGTCTGTCTGTCCCTCCACCTATACACTACACTAGTGTGAGTGTATAGTTGTAGCTCCATAATCAGCTATTTAAAAAATTCAGTTCAATCATGGATAGTTCATCAAACTTTAAATTTGTAGCTGACCATAAGTTAAGTTTTATTTAGTAAAATTTCAAACCTGCTTATTTCATATATTTGTAATCAATAGATCTTGCCAGGGAAAATATTTTTTAATAAAAAAAAAGGCAGGCCAAACTTTCTGGATAAGCACGTTTGATTAAATTACTGGAATCAACTCCAGTAAATTCTCAGACATCGTGGCACGCGGGGAGGTCCCACCCTGCAGAACAAAGCACGCCCTCCAGGTCTCGAGTCTATCAGAGCCGAGCGTTTAGCGCAACTCCCACCAGGGCCCACTGTGCTAACTGTCCCCGGCAAAGTGACGGGTCCTGGATTTAGGTGTCCCGCGGGGCTGCCCAGGATGCCTTCTGCATCCAGGCCAAGAGCTTCTGCACACGATCTCATTATTTCTCATGCACCAAGTCCCCGAACTCCTATTTCACACATATCCAAGAAAAGTTTTCCAAAAGGAAAGGAAATAAACAAGGGGGTTATTCAAAAGCCTTTAAGTGGCACTAAAATATAGTCCCCAAAGCACTGAACATAGTAAGCAGTTCCGTGTGTCATAAATAGAGTACACTGAGCCAGAAGTGGGACATTTTTTTACTAAGTGAGCATTCCAATGCCCCAAAGAAAGGTTATATTGGGTTGGCCAAAAAGTCCATTTAGTTTTTTCCCTGTGAAGGCTCTCGTAATGCTTGGTTGTCTTTAACTTCATTCAAAAGAATTTTGTTAGATTGTATTGTGACAGCTGTCATATTAGCGTGCATTTTTTAAAAATCTTATCAAAATTGGGGAATTTTTGTGCACTCATTTTAATAATGAAGACAGAAGAATGTACAAAAGGTAACCAATTGATGTTTCTCTCTCACATTGATGTCTTTCTCTCCTTTTCCCTCTCTCTAAAATCAATTACAAAACATCCTTGGGTAAGGATTAAAAAAACATTTTCTTCCGTTGTATGATTTATCTCATTGTTTTTCAGCAGCGTCCTTCAAATATTACATTTTTTGATAGAGTGAGCATGCCGATGCCCCAAAGAAAGGTTTTAGAAAACAAAGTTTTTGAGAAAGGCCAATTTATAATTTTTTTCTTTATGGATCAAACTCCTATGTCCTATCTAAGAAGTGTTTGTTTAAACCAAGGCCACAGAATTGCCCCTGTATTTTCTTCTGGAAGTTTCATAGCTTTAGATTTTATATTTAAGTCTCTGATCCACTTAGAGTTATGCTTTATGTATGGTGTGAGGGAAGCGAATATCAGTAGTCCCAGAACCACTTGTAAAGGGTTTTTTTCTCTCTCCCTGGAACTGCCCTGGTAACTCTGTAAAACGTCCACCGCCACACATGTGAGGGTCTGCGCTGGGCTCTGTTTGGTGCCGTTGGACTCCACGTCTGCTCTTTCGTTAATGTCCTACTTCCTTGTTACTGTAGCTTTACAGCAAGTCTTCCATCCTGTAACTAAGTTTATTTTTTTTTAACTTGCCTTGGCTATTATAGCCATTAGCATTTCCATATTTATTTTATCAAGAGCTTTTCAGTTCCCACATACACAACAAAAGCCAGCCGGAATTTTGATGGGGGTAAGGCTTACAGGTCAGGCCTGAGAGGAGTGACATCTCAATCTTCAAGCCAACGAGGCCCGCCTCTCCAGTAACGTTTTGGGGTGTCTGTGCGGAGGTCTGCCATGTCTTCTGTTAAATTTATCCCCAAGTCTATTACATTTTTGCATCTGTCAGAAATAGGATGGTGTATTAAATTTTCCTTCTCCAGTTTTCTGCTGCCTCCTCTGGACATCACCGCCCCCCCCCCCAATGAGTATCGGGGTGCTGGCTGGCCATCGGGCACCGTGGGGTGGACTCTTCCTGCCCAGGCCTCCTACCTCTGCCTTCTCTTTAGTAGAGACTGGCGTTTTCTCTTAGAATATATCCCACCAGTGACGCCCAAATAAAGTACTGAGTTCAAAAGTCACTTGAAGTAATATCTTACGTGATTCATTTAACGTACTGTGGAGTTTATAATGTCCCATTTAATTCCAATTTTAAGCTTGCTTTTAAGAATTGCTTTCATTTCAGTTTTTGAATATGTATATAATATCAGCTTGGCTCAAAAGCCCACACTGTATGATCTCAGAGAAGCCTTGCATCCTCATTCCCTCCACCATTTCTCACATCGCAATCATTCTATCCCCCTGATTTACCCTGCGGAAGGCTTGGCTTTTGGCAATTTTGAGTTCTTAGTTCTCCTTCTTTCTTTCACAAAGTTAGCACGACTCCGACACTGCCCTGCCTTTTGCTCTCATCCGTGGTGTGTCATGGAGGTCACTTCCTCTGCGGGTGGCTTCTCGTTCCCTCACAGGGCTCTCTGCTACTCCTTTGGGTGGGGTCCCACAGGGTGGCAGCCGGCTGCCCACACAGGGACGCCTGGTCATTGCGCCTCTGCTGCTTTCACAGGTGATGCTACAGTGGAGAGCCTGAGCCCTGTCTTGCAGTACATTCTTAGACGAGGGATTTCCGGGGCAAAGGTAAATGCAGATGTATTTTTGTTAGATATTGCCGGTTAGAGGGTTCCTACTATTTTGTACCCCCATTGGCAGATGCGAGAAGGCCTGTTTCCCCAAGGCCTTACCAACAAAACCACTGAAACACTCACTGTTTTGGGTAAACTAGACTGTTTCTGGGACTGCCATATTTTCAAGCTACCTAACCTAAAACCGACAATTAAAACTTGTGATGTTAAGGACTTGTGTGTTATTAATAACTTAATGAAGACCTGTTCTAGTCAAATCATGTGATCAAATATCTGATTTTTTTTTACATAAATTTTCTCTGCAACTCAAGAAAAACTCATATTTTCAGCCTCTCGGTAACAAAGAACAAAACAGGCCAGTATGGCACAGATTGGGTTTTGGCAATACATCATTCTCCTTTTAATTAAATATGTAGGGAAAGTTTAACTTTGAAGTATATTGAAATTAATGGCTTTACTGCTGACTTTGTATCTATTTAATTATGTTTGCTAGCTGCACACCAGCATTGGACAGCTTAGCCTACAGACACATTAATGAAGAATGACAGGTCTTTCGCTCTTCACTGTAAAACTGACCTGCCGATTTGGTCACATGTTGATTATTATGTATAATTACTTGCAACTTTAGCTGCCCATTATTGTATTAATGCAACTTAAGTAATGAGACCTAACATGTCAACATATCTTAAAAATTAAAACAGGTCCATGGCCCATTTTTCAATCGAGTTACTTTTTTTCTGTTGAGTTGTTTGAGTTCCTTATATATTGTGGGTACTAACCCCAACCCCATGTACAGTTTGCAAAAAAGGCCTCCCATTCCATGGGTTGCCTTTCCGGGTTGTTGATCACTTTTTAGGTTCATCCTGCCTGAGGATAACCCCCCCCCCGCCCGCCTCACCGAGCGACGTGGCCTCGTTCAATGCTCCGGGCGGGGCAGGTTATGAAAGAGCAGCTTGCGAGAGGAACGCCAATGACACAGACAGCGGAATGTGGACGCTGGTAACCACGGGTCTAGAAAGACTGTAAATATGAATAAGCGTCCTGGACGCCGGGGAGCCACCCTGTCAGAAAACATGCGTTGATAATAATTATGTCCTCAACTCAAGGATATGCTAACTTCTTCCTTTTCCCTGGGGCAAAAAGAGGAAGGAGAAGATTCCGTCTTGAATTTGTAACTAAATAAATGCAGGCTTCAATATTCTGGAGGATACTTAAAGTTATACTCCATTACTATTTAAAAAAAACCAGATGGAGAAAAGCTACCCAAATAGCCTGTGGAGAAACGGAAAACAAGGTAAATGAGCATAAACTGGAGCACAAGACAGGATGAGAGCCATGAGCGGAAGTTACCAGTTGTGGTTAGCAGTGAAATGCTTTAACCAATGATTCCTAGCCAGTGCTGTGTGGATGGGGTACTTCAAAACCCTGGTTTGCACAACTAAAACGCAGACTCAGGGCCCCCACGCTGGCGGCCGCAGTGAGAACGAGGAATGGCAGCTGAACAAGTTTCCCCGGCAGTTCTGTTTGAGAACCTCGATTTATATAATTCCCGGAGTTAGGATCAGATTTGAGAATATCCAGCGGTACACTGCCTGAAGGCGTGCACCCCAAATAAAACTAAAATGGAAGCTTAAAGATACAAGGATGAGTAAAGAGTTTATTAGGCAAATAGAATCATAGAAAGGAATGGCTGTGTTAACCTCAGAGACAGCAGAATATAAGGCAAAAACATTAAATAGGAAAATGTAGTTTGATACTGATAAAGTGTCATTCCAAGAAATATGGTAATTAATGAACCATGTTGAGAAGACATGTAGAACAGAATATTGAGAGATTACAATAGCCCTTAACTTTTCTTTTCCGTCCCCCTTTCCCCAGCCTTCTCTGAATCCTAAAACCAGCAAACACTTACAAAATTGGAAGTAAAGAATAGATAATAAACATAAGCAAATGATAAATTCTAAAATAGCAAATTACGGTCCACATCAGATCCCGTTGCCATTAAGAGAAGTTACCGGGAAGATGTTTTTAGCTAGCATGTACTGAACTTCGACAATGTAGTCAGATACCAGGATGTCTGCCTTCTATTATTTCCATTCTTAGCCTCAGTTTTCCAGGAAAAAGTATGGTATTTACTTAATAGATCAGAAAATGGTAAATCAGAAATGTCACAAAACGAGCCCAAGGTCGCTATGAATAAGCATGAGGATGTCATGCTGGATGGCCTGCCCTTTTGCTCTGGTCACTGTCCCTCCTCCGGTCACTCATGTTACCCTTATCTCTTCAGCACCTGCCACGTGTCAGCCACAGCTTGGGCGCGGGGTCCAGGGAGCAGCGAAACTCACATGGCCTTGCCCAGTGGTTCTTACAGGAGAGTGAGGAGCACAAACCCCCAAAACACAGCATTCAAACCTGTGATAGAGGTGAGGACCAAAAAAAAACTTCCTTGCTCCCGGGGAACCAGGAGGGCCTCTCTGAGGAGGTGACTCAGCCAGTACTCCTACCGAGGGCTCGCGGCTCTGCAGTGAGAAGGAGCCCGTGGAAGGAGCTGAAGGACCAGCGGCAGGAGCGGGCACTTGCTGTGGGAGCAGATTGGGTCACAGCCTGGAGAGGTCCTGCGACTGTACTGAGCTGTTTAGATCGCATTCTGAGCCACTGGGAGGACTGGAGGGACTTCAGCAGGGGTTCCGTCTCCAGTTGCTGCCTGGAGAACTCAGAGGAGGTGGGGTGGGGACAGAGATCAGAAATCCTTTCCAGGGGCCTGGCTGAGAGACAGTGGGTACCTGGATGGGGTGACAGGAGCGGAAACAGAGGGAAATCAATGCATTCGGGGTGTATGTGGGGGCGGCACCCGCAGGAACTGCGGATGAATTGAACATTACGGGGAATGAAGAAACCACTAGAACAGCTCTGACTTTCTGGCCCAAGCGGTGAGGGGGTGGCGGCACCGTAATTTGAGATAAGAAGATACTTTTAATTTTTTTCCAGATGCATGCATGTATGTCTGTCTCGGTCCATAGAAACAAGTAAATACTTGGGGGCTTTTCTTTTTTTAAGTACAGAGCAATAAAAGGAAATGAGTTAGTAAATCACGAAATGACATGGATGAATCCTACGTGCATCGTGCTTACTGAAGGAAGTCAGTGTGGAAAGGCCGCACGCTGTACATTGCCAATTACATGACATTTGGGAAAAGGCAAAACGAGCAATGAAAAGATCAGCGATCGCTTGGTGTGGGGGGGGGCGAATGGGTGGAGCACAGAGAGTTTTTTCTGTGTGACACTGGAAGGCATTTGTCAAAACTCCTAGGACTTTACAGCACAAAGAGTGAACACTCGTGTGTGAAAACATTAAAAAATTATTTAGAATGTTAGAAGACCCCGGGATGGAATGCAGAATGTGCTCAATAAAGTTAATTGTATTACACATATATGAAATGGCCTCACTGCAGGGGATGAGGGCGTGAAGTGCTGATGTAAGTAACGTTGGAAACATTACCGTAAGGAGCAAGGCAAGAGAAGCAGAATGCACACTCTGTATCCACTTGCTGATTAATCTGACGCTACCCACGGAAGCGGAAGCACATGTGCGCTGGGACTGAAAGGTTAAAGTAGGGGCGTTGCCGATGGTGGGAGCAGGTTCTCCCTCTGTTGTCTTCAAGTTCACGAATCTTCCCTTCTCTGGGGCTTAACTTGTTCATAATCTCTTTCAGTGTATTCTCCATTTCAGGAAATATTTTTTTTTCTATAATTTGATTGGATCTTTTTTCTATCTTCCA